>CP139506.1:105108123-105173541 GCA_021014915.2 Artemisia tridentata subsp. tridentata | reverse complement strand
ATAGAGATCTTCTTTGCCCATTCATATACATACTAGTTTCGGTAGTATTCAAAGCTTGTTAGTATCTGGTAGGCTAGGAGAATTTACGATAGGACCCTAGCCAACTAGATTGCGAAGAATGGAAGGAATTGGCCATATTACAACCATCCTTTTTGTGCGAATTGACCATAGGATTACCTATCAAGTGGAGGTACTTAAGAAGTTAGGAGAAATCTAAGATCCGAGAGGCCAGATTTCTCAGGAATGAGGTCTATTAGATTTGGTGCTTAATGACTTAGCATAGTTTACCGGCGACCTCTATCAATCCAAAGGGTAATACCTTTGATATCGGAGTAGGATTATATGTGATATAGGCTAGACGAATTGACCATAGGAGTCTAGTGATATTTACCCACTATATGGAATGAAAGAAATTAGAATTACATGCATCTAAAGTCTCGGTTAGCTTTATCTTCCTAATTTATATCCCTGTATTTCGATTCTGTTAAATTAGGTTTTTATTAAATGTTATAAATCTTCTTTTAATCAAACCTTTTAAAATACAAATACCTTAGTTCTTTAGAACAACAGCTCTTAGGGACGACACTCGGATTTACCTAGGCTTTACTACACTCGATTGGGTTCTCTGCCCGCTAGTATGTGTTAATCCTTGTATGTCTTAGTTTATAAATTTAAAGCATGATGAAAAATACGCATCATATTTTTGGCGCCGCTGCCGGGGAGCAGTTTATTTGAAAAGATCTAAGGTATGCTTATATTTTTAATAATTAATGTTCGATCTATGATAAGAGACGTTTGTACTCTACAACAAATCTTCAGGTACATAATTCATTTTATCGTATTGCAAATTTTAATTTTGGATATATCCTAATAAATTTACATTATAAAAATATTATAATATATTGATGTTTTTTATTACGGCGTAACCTAGCTGGCAAGTTACGGCGTAAACACAATTTTTAATTAATAAAAATACGAGTATTAAGACAAGATTACGGCGTAACTAGGTAACAAGGTTACGCCATAAATTTTACTTGTATAAATATAAACTTCTGGCTTAGACACACATTTTTTACCGCAAATCTTGACCAGCACTACTAAAGTAAAAAAATAATAATAAAAAAATAAAAATAATAAAAAATAATAAAAAAATTCGAAGCAAATTCTTTGTGTGCATTTCTAATCATCTCTAGGGTCCACAATGGCAGGTAATTGCTCCTCAATCTCTTTTAAATTTTCAAATTTTCAAATTTTCAATTAGGGTTTTATTATGTATTGAAAATTTGGGGATCTAGGTTTTTACGATTCGTTTCATGTTATTGACCTCGTTAATTGATACCTTTGAATCATTCTTGTTTTCGTTAAGTAATTAGGAGTCGTTTGATTAATGATTTTGAATTGAATATTTGGGGGTCTAGAAATCAACTTGGAAAAAAAATGGTCTAAGCATGTGCGTATTGTTATTATAGAAGTAAATTGGGTAACTTTTATTGTTTTGGGTAAATTTTTATGGTTACGGCGTAATTCTCGACCGGTCATAACCATATCAATATTTCGCCATCTGATAAGAACTTACGGCATAACTATGGGATTAGGTTACGCCGTAACCTGTGTTTGGGAGTAATTGAATAACTCTTGTAAGGATTATATTACGGTGTAACCAGTGATAGAATTACGCCGTAATTTTGGTACAGAGTCCTTTACGGCGTAACTAGGTGATGAAGTTACGCCGTAACTATTGTGGATTTGCAGTCTGTTAATGATAATTCATATCTTTTCAGGAAACAACAACTCTCCAGCTACATGGTTTCAGTTCCTGGATTACGATGATGTGGGGATGAGAGAATGCAGAAAGGACCTTAATATTCTTGTGAAAAAGGAAATTGAAAGGCCCGAAGCCCTTGATTTTGCCACATTTGAAACCGTGAACAATGGTAGGGCAGCTAGAGAATTGAGAAAGTTTTGCAAGATTAAGTTCTCGAATCAGAGTAGGAAGTTTACATGCTCTGCTTGGCTAAGGTTGTTCCAAATTAGTGAGCCAGTTATTCTGGAGTATGTGAGGGAATTTTTGGCTAGTGTAGAATTTACTGAGACCATCCTCAGCATCACTGAAATGTACCTTTACTTTCAGCTTGGTGGAGTGAGAAGGACTATGACCATGAGGGAGTTTATGTTGGCTATGGGTTTGTACACTGAAGAGGAGTTGGACTCCGATATGTTTGAAGACTTCTATGATGAATGCATGAGAGAAAATCCTAACACCTACGACCATACCGTTTACTTCAACAGGATCTCTACTACTCGCGGGTATAATTCTAAGCACCTACCTTCCTACCCTTTGATAAGAAGCCCAATCCATCGTTTGGTGCATAGGCTTATTGCTTTTTTAGTGAAAGGGAGGCATGCTGCGAGGGAGAAAATGACTGTTGATGATTTGTATCTGTTGAATGGGATGGATGGTGGTAGTTTGATTGACGTCCCTTGGCACTTAGCCAAGTTTATGTCTGGAGGTGCCAAGGGGTACCAGAAGAAAAGCATGATCCAAGTGGCGCATTTGATTGGAAGGCTTGCGAGGAGTCTTGGTTTGATGACTCCTGAAGCTTTATCGGTTGTGATTATATCAATGGAAACTAACTTGATTGGGATTAGCAAGTTAGTTGAATATGGAATTTATAAGTTCAATGCACTTAGAGGGGGTGAATTGATTTCAGAAGCTCCACGTGGGGGTTGAGAAGGAGCTAGTGGTAGTCAGGCTAATTTAAGCCAAGCGGGAGCTGAGGAGGAGAAAGTTAGGGTGAGGCCTAACATGAGCATTGGGGATAGGCTCAGGGTTATGGATGGCCGACTTGGGCATATGGAGAGTAGCATGACCCAGTTTGGTGAGGATATGGATGATATGACTGCGGCAATGTCTGGTATGAGCACCCAATTTGATAGTTTTTTATAGTGATTTTAGGCAGATGCAAGTGCAGCAGCAGGATTACTACCGATGGAACGCTGACCGCACAAGCCAAATGCTAGCCAGCATGCACCTCAGTCACCCTCGCTGGAATAGAGAACCCTATGTGTATGTGCCAGATATACCAGATGTCGGGGTCCAACAAAGGGCCAGTTTCATGCATCATCCGCAATTCCCTGGAAGCACCTCCAGCACTCCCCATGATCCTTCTCAGTACCAATCTCCCATGGACCACGACCATGATCAGGAGTGAAATCTCCTATGTTTCAAAAACAATTCCTTTGGCTCTCTAAAAACAATTTCTATTTGAACAATGTCTGTAATAATAGGAACAACTAGGACTAACATTATGCACTTTAATATTTAGTACCCTTGGGTACAATTTTCTTAATGTTTTAGTATGCAGATTATCAGTTGCAGGAGCTTATTACGGCGTAATTATTAACAGGGTTACGCCGTAACTTTTACACAGAAAAGATGAGTTTGTGATGATTGAAATTACGGCATAACCTATTGTCTGAACTACGCCGTAACTTTTACACAGAGAGTATGAGTGAGTGATGATTGGAATTACGGCGTAACCTATAGTCTGAACTACGTCGTAACCTTTGTGACGACCTTAGATTGGACTTCCTTGACAAACAATTAAGAGGGAAGTTTCTTTCTTTTATTCTATTTTAATTTTTCATTTCTATTTTCTTTTTCTTTATTTTTTGTACAAAAGGGACGTTGTACAATTTAGGTGGGGGGATAGGAATAGAAATGACTTCAAATTTTAAAATGTTAGCTTACTTGCCCTAGATTTTCTAGTTTATTTTGAAAAATAATGCAATTTTTAAAATTTTGACATGTTTTTCTTAACATAACTAGAATAGGCCTTAGCCGAGCGCACATTTACCCTTTATTTCATTGGTGAGATTTAGCCTTTCCGTTTCCCCATATTACTCAAATCCACCAAATATTGAGTGTGCCGGTAGTATCGTAAACTTTAAAACTTGGCCTTTATATCATTTCGAGACCATAGACGAGTAGTGTGTCGAGGTAACTTGACATATTTGGAAAAGACAATTCGAGAAGGCAATATTTTAGGATTAACACCCCAAATAGCCATATTTGTATATAATTGTGTACGTTTATCGATTAGTCACCTCGACTCTTTGACCCCCGTGTTAAAACCCTTTTGTTGCACTTACCTTTAGTGCAAGATACCCCTAGATACACCCTTCCGAGCCATCCTTTTTGTTTCATAACCCATATCAACTTTTGTTTCTTTATACCTATTCGCCTTAGCCTACCGTGTAATCTTAGTTTATGATTGAGAAGTCGCCATTTGCTTAAGTTCAAGGTCCGGTAGAGAGATTCGAGAGTTACACCTATATTGATGATATACATTTGAAGACCAAGGAAGTGTGCATAACATTAATGATCCGATTTTCGCATTTTAAAGCATGGAGTTTTTGATGGACGGCGGATGGTGACGACTAGGTTTTGAGCTAAGATTATTTGTTTTGTTCATTTTTTATTTTTCACCCACTAAAATATCCCATGTCTTATCCTGCCTTTTAGCCATGAAACATGCTTAGGTGAGGGAATTGAGCAGTCATTGGTGTCTTGGCCATGGATTTGGTCATGTATCGATGGTCTTTGTCGCCTTCACCGTAGTATGTTAGTAGTGACAATTCACCCTAAACCTTTGCAACATGATAACCCAATATTGCCTTCAAAGATTGTCTTAACCTTAGCTCTAGTGGTGGAGTTTTGTATAACCGCTAAGCCTATGATAGAATACATACTATGACTGTGCAATTGAGAGATCACCCCGAAATTGAACACTTAGATTAGGTTGAGTGTGAGAGTGTTTCGTTCCCCATTTCGAGAGGTGTTCGACTTTCATTATTCTAGCATAGGAAATTTTTTATTCTCATATTCTCCGAATAATTTGGGGGATATCTTCTTAAAAATTATTCTAATAAGGTCTACTTGAGGGAAAGTAGAGTTTAAATGGGAGGATATTTGATAACATCAAATAACCTGATTTTTTAAGTGTCAATTTCCCCTTTTTGTTGACTAATAGTGCTAAAATTACAATAAGTTATACCCTTATTTCTTCATATTTCATTTCAGGATTATTAATAGAGTGTGGAACGACGTTAGGACAAATTAGGGCTTAATACGGATCAAGCGGTGACTTTTTTTTTCCTCTACCATTAAGACTACGGCGTAACTAAGTGATGGTGTTACGCCATAATATAATGATGACTTATTAAGATTTACTACGTTATGAATATTACGCCGTAACCAACAAAAAGATTACGGCGTAAAAGTTACACAGAGTGATATTGTGAAGACTACGGCGTAACTAGCATGGAAATTACAACGTAATATTGCACCTAAGAAGATTACGGCGTAACCATTACTAGGTTACGCCGTAAGTGTGGATAAACTTTAAAAGCAACTCGTTTTTAGAAGGGTTACGGCGTAACCAGTACATAGGGTTACGCCGTAACTTTGTCGGGCTTTTTATGCCTATAAATACCACACGAATTTTGCATTCCAAGACATCTCCCCTTTCCCAAACCTTAACTAGGGTTTGGGGAGAGCAACCACAGAAGAAGAATCAAGGCTTAAGAGGTCAGAAGAATGAAGTTTTCATCTACTATCATCATTGTATTCGAGTTTGGATTCTTTTATGTTTTTCTAGTAATCATACGATGAATTCATTCTGTTAATTCAAGTTTTAGTTGTGTTATATATTCTTTTTTATTTCTCTATATAGACATCTTCTTTGCCCATTCATATACATACTAGTTTCGGTAGTATTCAAAGCTTGTTAATATCTAGTAGGCTAGTAGAATTGACCATAAGACCCTAGCCGACTAGATTGCGAAGAATAGAAGGAATTGGCCATAGTACAACCATCCTTTGTGTGCGAATTGACCATAGGATCACCTATCAAGTGGAGGTACTTAACAAGTTAGGATAAATCTAAGATCCGAGAGGCCGGATTTCTCAAGAATGAGGTCTATTAGATTTGGTGCTTAATGACTTAGCATAGTTTACCGGCGACCTCTGTCAATCCAAAGGGTAATAACTTTAACATCGGAGTAGGACTCTATGTGACATAGGCTAGACGAATTGACCATAGGAGTCTAGTGATATTTACCACTATATGGAATGAAAGAAATTAGAATTACATGCATCTAAAGTCTTGGTTAGCTTTATCTTCCTAGTTTCTATCCCTGTATTTCGATTCAGTTAAATTAGGTTTTTATTAAATGTTATAAATCTTCTTTTAATCAAACCTTTTAAAGTACAAATACCTTAGTTCTTTAGAACAACAGCTCTTAGGGACAACACTCGAATTTATCTAGGCTTTACAACACTCGATTGGGTTCTCTGCCCGTTAGTATATGTTAATCCTTGTATGTCTTAGTTTATGAATTTAAAGCAAGATGAAAAATACGCATCAACTAGCCTGGGTGCTCCCTACACCTAAGGCTCCTTCACCCTCAACATCTGGCTCCAACTCTGGTTCCCCCAAGACATTATACCTAACAATCCCAAACTCTATTAGCTTGGGAATCGCAACCAAACTGGTGTCGGCCCCCTGGTCACAACAGCTAAAGCTGCAGGAGTCATCAAACCAAAACTCCTCGCAAGCTTCCCAATAAAATGGGCCCCCTGAATCGGACTGCTCTTTTAGTACCCTTTTGCCCCACTCGTCATAAACTTGGCCAAGTGCCAAGGAACATCGATCAAATCACCCCTATCTATGCCATTCATCAAGTAGATGTATTCAACAGTCATTTTCTCCCTAGTGGAGTGTCTAGGTCTGATGGAAACAGCAATGAGCCTGTGCACAAGACAGCGGATGGGACTCCTGATGGATGTGTAGGAAGGTGGGGTCCGAGTATCATATCCAGCTATGGCAGCGATCTGCTGTAGGTACACCCTTGGATTGTAGTTGTGTGGTCTGTCTCTCAAGAAAATGTTGTAGAAGTCTGTAAAGATGCTGGAGTCTAGTTGCCTTCGACTATAAAGTCCCATAGCTAATATGAATTCCCTCATGCTCATTTCCCTCCTTACTCCTCCAAGCTGGAAAAAGAGACACTTTTCCAACATGCTAGTGATGTGGTCCTCAAAGTCTACCGTCGACAAGAATTACCAAACGTATTCATGAACAACCGGTTCGTTGATCGTGAAAACCTTCAACCAAGCCTTGCAAGTAAACTTCCCAGTAGGGTTCACAAACTCAATATTGCAAAAGTTCTTAAGTCTTGTGGCAGCCTCACCACCGTCAACGGTTTCAAATGCATCCATGCTGAGGGCCTCGGGACCCTCGATCTCCTTCTTAGTAAGCTTATCAAACTCCTTTTACATATCTTCCTCCCTTCAGGTTCGAATTGCAAAAACTTGAACCATTTTGCGGGGTTGTTGTTGTTGTTTCCTGAAAACACATTCAAATTCACCAATATTAGTTGTTTCATTAGCGTATGTTACGACGTAACCCATAATTGCTACGCCGTAAAACCAATTTGTAACAAAGTTACGGCGTAAGTCTATAACTTGTTACGCCGTAAAACCAATCGATGTCGCAGTTATGGCGTAACCTATTTAATGGTTACGTCGTAACTAAATTTTACTATAGAATTTTAATTTTACCCAAACACCAGTTACGGCATAACCTCATCACTAGTTACGCCGTAATCTATATCTGTAAGTGACAGTTTCCTTAATGGTTACGGAACCAATTGTTAATTACGCCGTAACCACAAAAGTTTACTACTTAATTTAGAAAGGTTTTACCCCCTTCATAACGTTATTCGATACGCGAGAGCCTAGATCAATTGATCTAATCAATTCTAAATCAATCCAAACCCTAAATTATTTTTAACAAATTTGTAATCAAATGATAGAATCATGGTTATTAAAGGTTCCTGAATTAATTAACACATTCATATGAACCCCAAAACGTGAACCCCAAAAACCCCCAAATAGATTTGAGCATAATAAGAACCCTAATTACAAATCGACAATCAAAGTAGAGTTAGGAATAATTACCTGCCATTGGAGATTCTTGAGAATGAACACGAATAAAGTGTATGATTTTTTTTTTAATGTAGCGGCTGCGGTGATTATTTGTGGTAAAAAATGGTGTCTACATCGTAGCGAGTATTTATATCCTCAGAAAGTTACGGCGTAACTCTGACATTTGTTACGCCATAATCTCATTAATGGGCTCGTATTTTATATTAGTTAAAAATAGTTACGTCGTAATCGTATATATGGTTACGCCGTAGTTCATAAATTTTTAAGTTTTAAGATTCTAAAATTTTAAATTGAAATATGTTTCTTATAACGAGAGGTGTATTTACGTACCTGAACATCCATGCACTACGTCATGTACGAAGTTATTTCTCGTGTGTAAAATGTCAAAACATTTCATCGTCCTGATTTCAAATTCATATAATTATTAAAATTACCTTAATTCACCCAAATAAAACTGCTCCTCGGCAGCGGCGCCAAAAACTTGATGTGTCTTTTTCATCCTGTTTTAAATTTATAAATTGAGAGATACTAGGACTAACACATACTCATGGGCAGTTGTTGAAGATCGTTTAGCCCATCCAGGATATGCTTTACAAACATCATTGATATTCACAGCGGATAACAAACAACGATCAATAATGTTTAACAAGGTTTATTTATTCAAACAAGCACGCCATCTTTATTCAATACTAATAATAAACCTACTACTACTACTAACAAACGTGTACACACACACGTTTCTATTCGACTCTCATTGGAGAGTTCTATCTTTTCTATATTCTATTACTGCCGTCTCCAATACCCTTTATAAATAGGGTTTACAAGATGACCTAACTTTCACAAGAAGCTAACTAATATTACATTAAGTCCATGTTGTTTTACGTTTCTTCATTTAGGCATATGTAGTTTTGTAATCATCAAATTATAATTCCCAACAATCTTCCCCTATTTGATATTACAAAACTATCTTCATGAAACAATCTTCAAAGCTTCCTTAAGGTCTTCTTGAACATGTCACCACACACGACAAGCTGCAACCAATCATCTTCCCCTTTTTGTAATCATCGAATAGCGGTCTTCCATGCAACTTGAATCAAAACGCTTCCCATTAAGTGATGCATGTAGATGATGAAACAAACTTCCCCTGAAACCAATATGTTCACCATCTCTTGAATCACGAACTCTGTAGGCTTTATGAAATGATTACTGATGAAGAAAACCGAGTATAACGAATTTGATGAAGAAGTTGAATTTCCCAAACTTGCGCCTTATATCTTGTACTATCCACGTGACTCCAAACTCATGCTAGAGGTAGGTCGCAACCTCTTGACAAATCCTCAACTATATGAGACACTGAGCACTACAATGTAACTCCTTAAAGTGATAGCAAATGTGAGCATTAAGCACCCTAGTTTGTAGATCACACACTTTTGCTAGATTCATCAAGTCTTTGTCACCGCATTAAAACACAAACAAGTTATCTCCAAATGCCATCACTCATTTGAGATATGATAAGAACACGCACCTGTGAAACTCAACTACAACATCAAATAAGCAATATTCAATTGTCTTCTTCAAATAATCACCAAAACAAGCCATAAAAATAAAGTTCTGTTCGCGATCCAAAACTACTCTAGCAGTACACACAAAAGCCAAGCAGACTTAACTGAGTACTGTAGCAGTATTAAAAATCTGAGAGCAGACTTAACCATCAGAGCAACCAGAATTAATCTTGAAAAGCAGTAGTAGCATAAATAATGAGAGCAGAATTAACTTCCAAATGAGCAGTATTAACGACAGACCAAAATTAATTCAACACAGCCACCAGAATTAATGATCACTGACCCCACAATCGAATTAATAGTCCATCCTTTATCATTGAAGACCACCATTAATACCCAGCAATCAGATCGAATGATACATCAACCAAACTAATATCCACTTAATTCAGTACGAGGAATTGACCATATGCGTAAAACACAATTCAATTAATTGAACTCATGAATCACCGACCATCAATTAATATAGTGATAAACCACATATCGACACCAGCTCCAACCTCAATTAATTAAATCCGTACAATGATAATAAGAGAATTCATAATTAAATCTGTACGAGGTGTATTCAATT
The DNA here is from genome assembly GCA_021014915.2 of Artemisia tridentata subsp. tridentata. Classification (NCBI taxonomy): domain Eukaryota; kingdom Viridiplantae; phylum Streptophyta; class Magnoliopsida; order Asterales; family Asteraceae; genus Artemisia; species Artemisia tridentata. The sequence continues at coordinate 105,163,403 of CP139506.1, read as the reverse complement.
CGGAGCAAAAGACGATAACGACGAAGCAGTGCATTAATTCTAGCCAATATGTACAGATCGATACCAAAAAAATAACGATTACCTCACAATATTTCCAGATCTGCTCCTGTCAATAATACTTGCTCCAAAACTGCTCTTCTTCGACAGTAACAACCTTGTAGATCCTAGATATCGAGATCAACCCGCTCTGATATCACTTGTTGAAGATCGTTTAGCCCATCTAGGATATGTTTTACAAACATCATTGATATTCACAGCGGATAACAAACAATGATCAATAATGTTTAACAAGGTTTATTCATTCAAACAAGCGCGCCATCTTTATTCAATACTAATAATAAACCTACTACTACTACTAACAAACATGTACACACACACGTTTCTATTCGACTCTCATTGGAGAGTTCTATCTTTTCTATATTCTATTACTGCTGTCTCTAATACCCTTTATAAATAGGGTTTACAAGATGACCTAACTTTCACAAGAAGCTAACTAATATTACATTAAGTCCCTGTTGTTTCACGTTTTTTCATTTAGGCATATGTAGTTTTGTAATCATCAAATTATAATTCCCAACAGCAGTGTACCCGGTCATGTGAAGTATAGCCTAGGTAAATTCGAGTGTCGTCCCAAGAGCTGTTGTTCTGGTGAAATAAGGTATTAAACTCAAGTAGATATGATTAAAGGGAAGTTGTTAATTAAATAATAAATTCTCATAAAACAGAATCAAAATGAAAGGATAGAAAAGAGAAAGATAAGACTAATCAAGACTTAGTGGTAAAGTAATTTCTTCATTCCTTAGATCCATATAGTGGGTGAATGTCACTAGACTCAGTTGATCAATTCGCCTAGCCTATTTTCCATAACATCCTATTCCGTAACCGAATGATTACAAGAGTTTGTGGGTTACATTATGGAAGAGTCATTAAGTGCCATGTTTAATAGACTTGTTTAAGCGTAACCGGACCTTTCAGAAGAAGTGAAAGTACTATGGCCAATTCCTATCAAACCTCGCAACCTACTCGTCTAGGTTCCTATGGTCAATTCTCCTAGCTTCCTAGATATTATCAAGCTTTAAAGCTACCGAAACAAAAGTGTCCATAAACAAGCAAAGAAAACGTCTATATAGAGAAACAAAGATAAAATACTAAACCAAAGCTTAATTTAACACAAATGAATTCATCGAATGATTAATGGAAAAGCATAAGAGAATTCAAACTTTAAATAGACTAGAATGATTCCTAGCTACATGAAACGTCATTCCTTCGGTCTTCTAAATCTTCATTGATCTTCTGGGTCGCTCTCCCCAAACCCTAGTAAAGGTTTGGGAAAGGGGAGATATCTCAAAATGCAGAATTCTTCAAGTATATATAGGGCTCGTTTTTGTTACGGCGTAACCCTCTTTTAATGCTGATCTTCAATTTGAGTATACCCACATTGATCTTATTACTGGGTACGCCGTAACCCTCTTTTAATGCTGATCTTCAATTTGTGTATATCCACATTTACGGCGTAACTGCATCACAAGTTACGCCGTAACATTACTCCTTGGTCAACACGCATGGTCAACTACGGCGAAACCCAAGAGTGAGTTACGACCGTAGAACTCTCGTTAACACACTTACGCCATAACATTATTACTAGATACAGCGTAACCTTCATCATGCGAAAATATGGCAATGTCATAACATATCTACGGCGTAACTTTAATGACAAGTTACGACATAGCCTTGTGTCTTCATTATTACTCCTCACTTTAGCTTGTATTAATCAATATTTGTATCAAATCCGTCAAAATGCTCTTCTTATTCTTGAATTGAAATATGAATAGATAAGAGCATAATTGAATGTAATATAGCATAATTTGTTGTCATAACGGGGGGAATTGATGCTTAGAACGTCAGGACTATTTGATGTTATCAATACCTATAAAGGATTTTGTGACAAGTAAGATACCTTTTAAAATGATTAGCCCTAAAAGAATCCCGCGTAGCCGATGACACTTTAGAAAATAAGGAATACGATGTCCCTGAAGTAGTGCCAGATTTCATACGACATCCAAAAACGCGAATTGCTTTTTTAGTCCAGGATTGAAATAAATAGTATGCCGCTGGTCCAATTTTCTAACGATCATTATTTTTGCTCGTTATCTCGAACCTCACGTGCACAATACATGAGGGCAATTTTGTCCGAACACTTTTTTTTTGTCTTTTTCCTTTTTTTTTCTTCACTGACATTGCTTGCCACTTGTAGTTTGTACTTTCATTTTAAAAAAATATTTTTTTGACTTTTTGTTATAACCTTTCTTCCAATTACCCACACACACCACCACCACCACAACCAATCGTAATCTTTTCTTTTTCCAGTATTTTGTATCTAGAGAAATTGTTATTATTGCATTAAATCTAGAGAAATTGTTATATGTGCTTTAAATCTTTATTATTAACATTTCAGTATAAAATATCATATCAAAGCTTCAATTTTTTCTGATTACCGACTTTATGAATTACAATTTCTTTTTTGGATTTCCCTAAAATAATTTTTTGATAATGGGTATTAAACTTTTACTAAGAAAGTGATATAAAGTTTCAATTTTTATTATTTCTTTTCGGGGTTTGCTTAAAAACAAGATTTTGTATCTGGGTTTTTGTTTAAACAAGTTTGTATGAACTATGTGTTGAATTCCTACATTATATTTCATACGTCATACAAACTATGTGTTGAATTCCTACATTATATTTCATACGTCAATCTTCAAATCTATTAAAAAAACTTTTGGGACTTCATTTAAACCTTATCCACTCTATTTTTGCAACCCTCCGTTTGAATCCTCCACCCCCAGTTGGTTTAATCTTTAATACCAACCTTCTTTCTTGTTTTGACCTTGTCTACCTCTTTAACAAAAATTACTTGTCAATTACGTCTAAAAGAAAACTTGACACAAATTATAACTAAATCAGGCAATACCACCACAACCATTTGATTCCAAATGAAATTTCGACCAAAGCCACACAAATAAATCCGTCATCGGATTTTTCACGCACATGTCACGCACCGTCTTTATTGATTGCCTAAATACATAAATCTGGCGTATGTATATAGGTAACTTAGGTCTCATGTGGGGATGAAGGTTGTTGTGGATTTTGTTTCAAAGTGCCTTTGATTTGCTTTTTGATTTGTTCTTGACACACAAAAACAAAATGGGTATCAGTTTGTTTAATGTTTTTAAAGATCAATGATGTTACTTTTCTGAGATCTTTGTTGTTAATTTGATTCTTGGGTTCTTGAAATAGAATAATGTAACAGAGGATAAATTTGATGTTGTTAATGGTGGTTGAAGATGAAGATGAAATTGGTTTAGAATGAAATGGGTTTTATGTAGGGATTTATTTATATGCATATATTAAGGGTGCGTTTGTTTGATGGGGTTAGGATTTGGATTTGAGGATGATAGAAAATATTAGTTGTTTGGTTTGTTTTAATGGGGACCAAAGGTGGGTTTGATGACTTTAGCTTGTATTAATCAATATTTGTATCAAATCCGTCAAAATGCTCTTCTTAGTCCTGAAATGAAATATGAAGAGATAAGAGCATAATTGAATGTAATATAGCATAATTTGTTGTCATAACGGGGGAAATAGATGCTTAGAACGTCAGGACTATTTGATGTTATCAATACCTATAAAAGGATTTTGTGGCAAGTAAGATACGTTTTAAAATGATTAGCCCTAAAAAATCTCGCATAGCCGATGACTCTTTAGAAAATAAGGAATACGATGTCCCTGAAGTAGTGCCGGATTTCATACGACAACCAAAAACGCGAATTGCTTTTTTAGTCCAGGATTGAAATAAATAGTACGCCGCTGGTCCAATTTTCTAACGATCGTTAGTTTTGCTCGTTATCTCGGACCTCACGTGCACAGTACATGAGGGCAATTTTGTTCGAACATTTTTTTTTTTGTCTTTTTCCTTTTTTTTTCTTCACTGACATTGCTTGCCACTTGTAGTTTTTACTTTCATTTAAAAAAAATATTTTTTTGTCTTTTTGTTATACCCTTTCTTCCAATTACCCACACACACCACCACCACCGCAACCAATCATAATATTTTCTTTTTCTAGTATTTTGTATCTAGAGAAATTGTAATTATTGCATTAAATCTAGAGAAATTGTTATCTGTGCTTTAAATCTTTATTATTAACATTTCAGTATAAAATATCATATCAAAGCTTCAATTTTTTCTCATTACCCACTTTATGAATTACAATTTCTTCTTTGGATTTCCCTAAAAAAAAATTTTGATAAAGGGTATTAAATTTCTACTAAGAAAGTGATATAAAGTTTCACTTTTTATCATTTCTTTTCTAGGTTTGCTTAAAAACAAGATTTTGTATCTGGGTTTTTGTTTAAACAAGTTTTATGAACTATGTGTTGAATTCCTACATTATATTTCATACGTCAATCTACAAATCTATTAAAAAACCTTTTGGGACTTCATTTAAACCGTATCCACTCTATTTTTGCAACCCTCAATTTAAATCCTCCACCCCCAGTTGGTTTAATCTTTAATACCAACATTCTTTCTAATTTTGACCTTGTCTACCTCTGTAACAAAAATTACTTGTCAATTCACGTCTAAAAGAAAACTTGACACAAATTATGACTAAATCAGGCAATACCACCACAACCATTTGATTCCAAATGAAATTTCGACCAAACCCACACAAATAAATCCGTCATCGGATCTTTCACGCACACGTCACGTGCCATTTTTATTGACTGCCGAAATACTTAAATCTGGCGTATGTATATGGGTAACTTGGGTCTCATGTGGGGATGAAGGCTGTTGTTGATTTTGTTTCAAAGTACCTTTGATTTGCTTTTTGATTTGTTCTTGACACACAAAAACAAAATGGGTCTCAGTTTGTTTAATGTTTTTAAAGATCAATGATGTTACTTTTCTGAGATCTTCCTTGTTAATTTGATTCTTGGATTCTTGAAATAGAATAATGTAACAGAGGATAAATTTGATGTTGTTAATGAAGGTCGAAGATGAAGATGAAATTGGTTTAGAATGAAATGGGTTTTATGTAGGGATTTATTTATATGCATATATTAAGGGTGTGCTTGGTTGATGGGGTTAGGATTTGGATTTGAGGATGATAGTAAATATTAGTTGTTTGGTTTGTTTTAATGGGGCCCAAAAGTGGGTTTGATGACTTAATATATGGCATCTAATAAACCTAGGCTCATTTGTGGGTTTTTTAGTATTGTCAAAACATTGTGGACCCATAATGTATTTTCTCCCATTCTTTTTTATTTATTATTTAATTAATATTTTTAATTTAAATTTGGTTATAAAATATATTTAAATAAATATATTTTCTCTCTCCCAAACCTATCTCAAATCAAAGGGTGTTTGGTATGAGGTAATCAACCTTAATATTTGGGGTTGGACTCAAGTAAGATGTTTGCTTTTAAAGATGGCTTCGACTAGGCCCACTAAAGCCCCTATATTCGGACATCATGTAATCCCAAGGAGGGTTGCTTTGTTTTGAAAACAGATTTGTCATTTGTTTTTTAGGAAAGCATGTATCAATCTTTTAGCCATACATTAGTCTAAAAGTCACATAATCGTCTAGAGGATGGAAGGCACGGAGAACGAAAGGCTATAAAACGTTTTTGTGGAAAAGCAGTTATAGTTTAGGTCTCACTTAGACCCGTTTCTCTATAACTATAGCTCTGATACCAATCTGTATCACCCCCAATTTCGTGATACGCAGCGGAATTCAAACTGGGTGTTACTCGACGGCACAACAGTTATAACAATAGAAAACGAACTCTAATGGAGTCGTTTTTAAAACATTTATCATTCGATTTATATAAATATCAGAGTTTACAAAAATGAGGTCCTAGTAGTTTCACGGTTTACATAAATAAGTTTTTGAATGATAATAAAATTTATAGCCCTCTTGAATATTCGTTCTCCTCCGTGCCAGCCTCGATCATTATGGACCTAAGATACATGCTTAAAAGTGTCAACACAAAGGTTGGTGAGTTCATAGAGTTTATTTAAATAACAACGGCACACAAGATTTCATATTTTAAACGACTATTGTACAACATACAAAGTCAAAATTAGTTTATTATTACACTAAGCTCATGACATCAACGCCTTAACACAACATCAATTATAGTGCATCTGGTTACTTAACCGGCTAACACAAATGGAATATAATTGATAACAATTTGCCCTACATGTATCTTGCCAAATACCTCACATCTTCAAATATAGTGCGCCTGGTTACCTACTCGGCTAACACAAACGGGATTCGTCAATCCCATAGGCCTATTCACAATATTCACGCCTACACATAAGTAATTAATGGTTCATGATATAGGGACTTTGAACATGGCAATAGATACTTAGTGACAATAAAACATAGTCAAATAAGCATACAGTTGAAAGCATAGTGTTCGAGTATAAAAATAGTAGCATGTATCCCCCCCTCCCCCACGGGTTTGTAAAATAGTTAAACAATAGAAAGTGGGGCTACGAACTCACCGTGAGTTATGATGATTGGTGAGTAGTGAAAATGGTAGTCGAGTCGCGAAAGTCTCTACGAGCAACCTATAATATGGTATCGTGTCTTAGTTTATGGAAAACATACGAGTATATATATGTCATTTATATTGATCATGATGCTTTATATGGTAGTTTGTGTATGTCGTCTTATAGAAATGGTTTATGAAACATTTATAGTCTATATATCTCGTACTACCGTTCGGGCCATCATAATTCAGAGGTCATGTAGTAAACGTTCGAAGAGCTAGGTGTAACACCCCGTGAACGACACATGGACTTAAAATCATTGAAATTTGAAACTGTTACATGGAAATGCTTGACTTTACCAAATATTCTATTACTCTTTGACCAACTGTTAAAAAATCTATCACATTTCAAACCTTGAAACTATTTTTAAAAGAAACTAGACTCAATTACCTTAGAGATGACGGGTGGCACAACCTCTAACAACTTACGAATTAAAAGATATGATTTTTGGAAAATCGACTAAAATGTGCCAAGACTACCTGTGTACCATACGCCCTTACACCCAAGGTCCAGAAGGGTATAACATCCCGCTTACTCAGACCACAATATTGTCCGCTTTGCCGGCAGGCTCACGGCTTTGATTTTGTGGCCTCATTTGAAGACTTCCCGGTAGGTCACCCAAGCCAGTACTACTCTCACATGAGCACGCTTAACTGCCAGTTCCTAAGAACCCCACTCGCAGTAGACCACAAAACGCGTTGTGTCATTGTAAGGCGAATGTTATCTTATGAACCCAGCATCTCTCCAGGCCACAGCCGATGTGGGATTTGCCTAGGGTGTTACAATCACCCCCCCTTAGGGACTCATCGTCCTCGATGAGGTTTGCCCCACCATCCCGAACGGCTCAGGAGTGGCTCTGATACCACCTATAACATCCCGCTTACTCAGACCACAATATTGTCCGCTTTGCCGGCAGGCTCACGGCTTTGATTTTGTGGCCTCATTTGAAGACTTCCCGGTAGGTCACCCAAGCCAGTACTACTCTCACATGAGCACGCTTAACTGCCAGTTCCTAAGAACCCCACTCGCAGTAGACCACAAAACGCGTTGTGTCATTGTAAGGCGAATGTTATCTTATGAACCCAGCATCTCTCCAGGCCACAGCCGATGTGGGATTTGCCTAGGGTGTTACACCCAAGGTCCAGAAGGGCGTATGGTCTGTACTCAGAAACTGTGAAAATGCATTTTTAGGAAGAAGGCCTTATGCCAGCCCATAAGGGCGTATGACCTGTAACTCAGAAACTAAGAAAACCACTTTTAATTGCAGAAGGCCTTATGTCCAGGCACGGAAGGCCTTATGCTCCCATTTCCAGATTTTACTAACAAACCCAACTTTTTACAACTTACTCTAATTTCCGGAAAATGACTTCCATAATTCGGCATAACACCAAAACCTCCAGAAATCGTTAACATAACATAATAAATCATTTTCATAACCATTCGACCCGTTTGCAACCCAAAATGGGTATATTTATACTTATTCCAAACACCCTTTTATCCGTAACTATAAACATACACTTTAACCCTTTAACTCGTAACTATAACATACCATTACCAATCAAGTACTATAACGAACTCGACATACACTTGACACATGACAACACATTTACAACCAATAGGAGACTCACGGGGGCATAACATGGACTTGAGCTCGGTATTCTACCTAAGCTCATAAATACATACAACCTTATAACCTTCTGCATCCAATCCTTAATCCAAGCATGGCATTTTCACATAACCTACAAAACGTTAGTTATCTATAACGTAAGCGAATACTTAGTAAGTAACTAGATTAACATATAGTTAACACGTTAATCCACATATATGCATTACGAACACTTCAACCATTAAACACATAAGATCGTAATCACGTTAAACACATAAACATCACAAACATACCTTAGCTATTCCATACTCATAATCTATCACTTGAGTCAACTAACTAGACAAATCACCTATCAACCCATACTCACTAATCCAAGGCTATCCAACTATAACATTCATACTCATAATCACATAATATGCAAACAACCATATTAAACACATATTAATCGAGTTACTTACCTTAGCTTCCAAAGCTAAGCTACAAATCATAATACCACCATCATCATCATATCCATCATTAGCATCACCATCATCAACATCATCATCCTCTTCTTTAACCTCCTAAGTCACATAATCATAACATGAACACATAATACACATCACTAAACTACTATAGCCATCAACACAACCTTTAATCCTTTTTAATCAGCATATGATCATATATGATCATATGATACTTAACCCATCAAACTATTAACTTTGACCCACTTTAAATCATCTCATAATCACCATAACACTTTAACTATCTTAAAACACCATTTACCCAATCTTTCACAAATTAGGGTTCATGAACCCTAATCCCTCAATTAACCATAAACACTAATAACATCACATACCTTAAGTAGGAATTAAGCTAGGAACTTCTCTCGCATTATTACATCATTTAAGTCATCCTCAACTCATCATTATAGCTCCATTTTTCTCCCTTCTTTTTCCCTCTTTTTTTCTTATAAAACCGACACCCACACACCCTCTTGAACCCATGAGAAAGGTGTAGAAATTTCTAGGATATACTAGTTAGATTGCAAGTTTGCCTAGTTGGCAACTTTAGTCCCTTAAGTCAATTTTCTCTTATTTTGGCCACATTAAACTTTAATACATATTTAACACATTACAACATTAGCCCTTTAAGTCTATTTTCATTTTACTTGTGACACATGATACTTTCTATAACAACATCATACATACTTTGACTATTATGTTGACTATCGGGTTTGACTAGCCAATCACGTAAAGTCTTAGTCAATTCCATCTAGGGTGGGGCCTATTTGTAAACCGAGATTCGGGTCTAACATTAGGACACTTTAAATCGTCAATCCAGCAACTCGTCGAACCGTTTACCCAAATGAAAACCCCTCACATGAAGCTCCTTAGTTTTGTAGTGTTCGATATGGAAAAACATGTGTTTTGGTCATTTTATTATGTGACATATAGTTTAAGTGGTTACATGGTTTGCAAAGTAAGTTTGGTCATGTTCCGTAAGCGGTTTTGAGTTGGTTTAGATGTTTAATAAAAGTAGTTTGGTCCTTTGGTTATACAAGTAACTTAAATGGTTTTACAAGTTCTCGTCGTTTTACAAAAGTTACTATTCCGAAGGTCGTATAAACTTAAGAAAGTTTATTTTGAATGAAGATTGTTATTTTATAAAGTTTATTATGTCTAGTAAGTATTTAGTTTTGAAAATCACATGGTTCATTTTGTGAAATCGTTTTGTGTTTGTGTTGGTTTACCAAGGCTAAGGCTTTGGTTAACAGTCTCGGCTTAGGAAGCCTTAAGGCCTTAGCCGTGGCCTTGCCGTGGCTTTGGTCTCGGCTGCCAAGGCCTTGAGACCTCAGCCTTGGCCTTAGCCGCGGATGTGGTCTCGGCCTAAGGCCTTTAGGCCGTTTGGTTTGCCTAGTCGTATAGCCAAGTACATATTCGTGCGACTATATGAAAGCTGATAAAATATGGACAGAAAATGGGCATCGTTTTGTGTTTTCCGGACCCGTACACTTGAGTTTTTGAAGAAAACGTCGTTCCGGACAACTTTCGTGTTTTAACTTTTTGACGAGTCGGACCAGAAATGCCTCGAAAATCATGTTTTAGTTTCTGTTACAGAAAGTATTTTGTTCAGTTTTTCGTTTCAGGTTTGCTAATTTTACTTGGTCGTATCTTTCAAACCGTAAGGCCGTTTTAGGTGATTCAAAAGCCTAGATTCTCTTTTTTATTTCCTCTAACTGATTTTTAAGTCTATATATATTATATATATATATATATATATATATATATATATATATATATATATATATATATATATATCTCAATAGCTTGATCTTAAAACTCAATATACTACAAGTATTTTAACTAGTTACTACAACTAAGCTTCTAACAAGTTTTAACTTAAATTTAACATGTAAGTTTTATAAGTTTTAACCTTGTTTTTATAAACTTGTACATCATGATCCAATACAAGGGGTCAAAAGGCTTTTATAGCCTCTTGAGGAGGTGCAACAATTGGCTAGTCATCATGTTTATGCATAGTTGTAATGATCTTAGGATAGGTTTAAGGAGATTTAGCCAACAAGTGTAGTGAGTCATGGAGTGACTCACTATTGTGACTCATTAGTGGTGAGTTGTATAGGTGACTCAATGTGTAGTTTATTTTAGAATTGAGTTGTGATTCATCATGTGGTGACTAAAGGTGTGTTTAGGTGTTTATTAGTTTTAATGAAGTGGTGATTCATCACCAAGACTTAATAAGTCTTGGTGACCCTTTCTTTTACACGTCCAAACAAGAGAGGAGGGGGAAATGAGGTGGAAGCAAGAAACTAAATATTTTCTTGTCTAGTATTTTAAGTCTAGTTTTGGATTCCGGGAATTATTTTCGTTAGGTAATTAAATTATAAAATTGAAAACCGGTCGAGGTAAAAATGTAGAGTTCGTGAAAATATAGAAACTAGTCAATATACTATAATTTAGTATATTAAATGATAGACACGTTTATTTGAACTCGTAGACGTTGTTAAAACCTAAAATTGGAGATTCGTGGTTACGTGGAATAATAATCGTACAATGTTTCCATAAAATGGAAAAAAGAAAAGAAAAATGTAACTCGTAAAATATTTACTAAATGAAATATTTAAATGACGTAATAATTCGAATCGTGATGTCATAATTTGAGAAAGGTTACATAATGGTTTCTCAATCCTAGACTAAAAAAGCAAAAATTCACGTTTTTTTGATGTCGTATGAAATCTGACACTACTTCAAGGACCAACGGTGTAATTTACTCTAATATGATTATAAAAGACAAAAAGAATGCAATCTCTCCTAACTCTAATCCAGAGGAGCAACATGGTGATAATGAGCTCGTACAGACGCGTTAACAAACATTACAAGTTATTCTTGGTTTAGTTAACGAGGAAACTCATCTAAGCCTTAAAGCCGATTTGGTGGAACACATTTGACGTCGAACAAATGCACAATAATTTAAAGTTTTATTTTATTTTAATGTTTATTGTAATGTTTTAATTTTATTTGAATTGTTAATGTAATGTATTTTGATTTAATGAAATTTTGGTTTTAGTGTTTAGAATAAAAGAAAATGGAAAAAATGAAAGTTGGTGATGATGTTGGTTGTCTTATTATATTGTGTTAGTGGCGATGTTGGTTGTGGAGAGGAAACCTTACGTGGCACTGAAATGATGGTAGTCACGTTGGTTGTTGTTACCACTCGCCTAACAATCCAATATATCAGCGAAAAATATTAGAAACTCAAATTTGGTTAGAAATACTAATCATGAACTTTAACGAAAAAAGTTAATAATTCAACTCAAGAAAGTTACTGATCATAGACAAATCGAGAAAAGTAGTGATTGACATGCCTAATTTTATGTCTAACAATTAAATCACAACACTTAAAATAATCAAAGTCTATAATAAGGAGAGAGAAATATCATACTCCACTTGTCATATATTGAATGGATTAGCCATAAATAGTCATACCATTTAGGTACGCCGATCATTTTCCAATCAAGAAAAAGTTAAAAAAATATATTTGACTATTCCACCCATGTGTATAACATGTTAGCGTGTTACATGCAAAACACAATATATGTCACTAGGCCCTGTTTTTTAGCAATTAAGTGGAGTGGTCCCTTTCTCTTGTTTGGTCTAGTTGAGAGGAGTGAAAAATTCTCTCTCTATTCTGACGATTTAGGGGGGAAATGTGTGAATGAAACGACGAGATATAATTTGGTGGGACTACTTCTTTTACTTAAAGGGCCATTCAGGAAAAAAGAAAGGGAAAATTATACAAGTACCCTCAAAGTTGAAGTTATCAACCCCTACTGTCTCTACCAAGGTTTTTTTTCTTCAAATACCCTTGAGGCGGAGGTCGCCTAAAAATTTTGGGTGGGTATTATAATAATGTGACATTTGTCCTTAGTGTTGTCCTCACCAGGTACAAGTTATCACATGCATTTCTTGGGCGACTAGGCCCACAAAACTTGGGCGACTTTATTATTTTGTCTTTTTGTTTAAAAAGTATGGTCTTTTTTTATTATTTTGTAATACATATATCTTGGGCAAATGGGTCTCACTATTTTTTATTCTTGAGCGACTTGTTAATTATTTAATAAAAATTAATTGTGTGATCATCCATAACCACCATCACCACCACTCATATCATAGTAATAAAATATTTTTTTTACCATAGGTATCTTTGCTGTTTAAATTAAGGATTTTTGTAACTAACTAACATACTTTATTCAATTATTTTGCCTGGCAGCTTTTCATCGAGACACAACTCTTCTCTGTACATACAGATCTGGTCTTATCTTTTATCCAGAAGGATTAGTAAAAACATGCGAGCTTGGATATTAATGTATAATTATAGGCACTTAGAATAAGTGGGGGAGGGAGTGGTCACTCCTTCCCCAAACTTCCCCAAATTGCCACCTCATCATCATCCAATAAAAACCCTCCAACTCATTTCACCCCAATCCTTCCCCAAACTTCCCCAAAATAGTGGCAATGGTCCCCAAACAACCCCAAATCCCACATTTTCCACATCACATTTTTTTTTTCATTTATTTTTAATACATAAACTATTTAAAAATAAAACACATACCATTTTATTAAAAATAAAAAATAAAAATCCTACAATACTTAAAAAAAAAAACACAACTTAAAAAAAACACAATTTAAAATTAAAAAGAGTACATGTTACGGTACTTAAAAAAAAAAAACACTACCTAAAAAAAAATTAAAAAGAGTATCCGTTTCACTCTTTTTCTAAAACCATCTGCTCACTCTCAAACAAAAGTTGCCATATAATATTATAATCAGTAGATAGGTGTAACAAAGAAACTCACCACCAGAACCACTCTCACACACAGCTTATGCAACTACTGATATATACCCGAAGCTGCCACCACCTTTGTCCATTGATCATCAGAATATATAAATGTAAGTATATGCAAACCCACACTTATGCCAATCGGTGAAGTTCACCGAAATTTTCAACTTTTGCTCGGCGCCGATCGCCGGCGGCGGTGTACCCGATCGGCACCGAGCGTTGCCGAACCTCTCCCCGCATCCACTCCCTCCTGCCTTAGAATAAGTTTCGAAACTCAATGCTCTCACCAAGTTTGAACATTATATCAGTTTTGTTTTCATGTTTGCAATGTAAACATGTGGGTTATCCTTGTCCTCTCTTAATGTCAGAAGGCAAGGCATTTCGGCATAATGAAGAATTAATCTTTATATATAATAAATAAAAAGTTTTTTGAATGCCATAAGGCCCATTTCTGACGTCATATATTGACGTCATATTAACACCTGGCCATTTGACTTCTTCTTCCCTTTCTTTTTGCTACCCTTCTCTCTACCGACCTTGACTTCTTCCATTTTTTTTTTCTAACTCCTTGCAGTTCTCTTATCAACCATCCCTTTTCTCTCATAAATCTGGTGTGCCGATCATCAATTAGCGCTTCTCTCATAAATCTGGTGTGCCTATCATCAATTAGTGCCGTGTTTATATTTTCCGGTAGTTTTTTTTTTTTTTTTTTTTTTTTTTTTTTCTCTTCTCTCTCTTTTAATGTTATTCATTCTCATAACGTGATTAAGTAACTGATATGTATCTTTATATACAGTTAGGTTTTTATGTTTTTAGATTTTAGGTTAGGGGATATGGTTTTTAGTTTATTATACATCCGATTTATTAGATTAAAAATTTTAATTATGTGTTTAGTAGTTAGGATTTGATTGACTCAATGGATTGGAAGTGATTATTGTATTTGTGCTGGTTGGTAATCTTTTTATTTTGTTTTGGTTATTTCGATCAGCTTATTTTAATAAGTGTAGGCTGCGTTTGGTTTAATATACGGGTCGAAACCCACTGTTTCAGGATGACAGTGGGAGGAAATTTTAGTTGTTTGTTGTATTGCTAAATTTTCTTAGATTGTGTGGTTGATAAAACATGTTTAGTTGTTTTGCGATTGATATCCAGGTACCACAAGAGTGGGCTGGTTGTTGTTTTCGACTCAATACAAACGCACCCAGCCACCCACGTAGGGTGTGTTGGGGTTTTTTTTTTTTGCGTGAGGTTATGTAAGAGTTGGAGTTGCTTGGGTTCGACCACCACCCACGTAGGGTGTCACGGCTTGGTTAGCAACAACACCACAAGGGGTGTTGAATTTTTCATCTGTGTTTATGTTTAGTTTGGTTGGTTATAAGGACCTCAGGTGCATTGATTGGTGTGGTCAGGCTTTTGTTGTGGTTTCTTTTGCCTATGGAGAGATTGATGTGAATGGTTGCCTTTGTGTGAGTCGTTTTGTTTAATCTTGGTTGAAGAACAACCCACATTCTAAGTTTTTGTATGTAAAAGTGGTTTACAATCGCTGTTGGTCATGTTTTAGAGTGCGTGATATAAGCTTAAGTTGTAAATTAGTGGAAATGTGTAATTTGGAGACTTGTGATATATCCTTCTAAAGAAGCCGAAACAGGTAACTGACATTCTGGTGCGAGGTATGTAGTATCTTGCAGTTGATAATCTTATAAGCCATTAAAGTTAAAGTTTCGTATGCTAAATCGGCTGATCGATGTGTTATTTGTGATTGGTTGGGGGTTATAGAGAGATGCATTCTGAGTTCTTACGGTGTAGGTAGAAGCCACAATGCACGTTAGTTATATCAATATTATTGTATCTGTAAACGAG
This sequence comes from Artemisia tridentata subsp. tridentata, assembly GCA_021014915.2. Classification (NCBI taxonomy): domain Eukaryota; kingdom Viridiplantae; phylum Streptophyta; class Magnoliopsida; order Asterales; family Asteraceae; genus Artemisia; species Artemisia tridentata. The sequence goes on along the minus strand of CP139506.1, from coordinate 105,147,987 downwards.
TTCATCAGTAACAAGCAGTCATGGTCATTGAAAGTTACATTGATGTGTTTGCCCGAATTGCTCGGAGTATAAGGTCTGTGTCATAATGTATGAATGATTTTTTTTTTTTTTTTTTTTTTTTTTTTTTTTTTTTTTTTTTTTTTAACTTTTTAGTAGGAGCCTATTATTAGGTAAGCCAGCTGTTGTACGTCTGTCAATTTGGTTTTAACTATGACTTGTGCTACAAAGTGTAAGAGCCGCAAATTAGGGTGTCATGTGCGTTTGGGCATGCAACAATATCTTAGCGACGAGATTATTTGAGGTTAGGGTACGGATTTGGAGGATAGCATCTGATGCTTTAATGGTGTAATAGGAAAATGAAGAACTTTTGTATAACTCTGGCAAAGAAAGAAATGATCGGAAACATGATCATAAATATAAATTGATTAACAATCACATTCTATTACAAGACAAACGATAAACCATAGAATGGATCGTTGTCTTTGTACTTTGATATGAATCTTGTATCAAGTATATGAGCATAAAAACATTTTATTGTTTTGTAATAGTGGTAACTGCTGAGCAACTATGGGCTAAGTTTGTCGTAAATGTTATCTGTGTTGAACGAATAAGATTCAAATTAATTAGCCACTGTGTAGTTACTTTACTTTAATGTTCATTATGCTCTACATACCCCTTACGAATGATCTATTGTGTGATTGTGAAATTAGGTGTTTGAACTGGGTATTGACATTGATGATGCGGCTTATTATCTGGTATAATCTGAATCCCAGTTTCAATTCTTATATTTGTTGTTAGGTTGATTTATGTTAAGTTAGTTGGTTTGTGTGAATATTTATGCATAAACGATATGCGATTAATTATTCAAAGGAAGAGGTTGTTTGTGTTTGCTTATTTAAACAGACACCACTTAAATGTAGTATCCTTGCTGTGAAAATGATGTGGATAGTATTATGATGTGGATTCAACATAGTAACATTATGACCAAATGGGTAAAACCTACTGTAAACTGTGCAATAAGATGTTGCATAAGTTCTATTGTGATATAAAAATAAACTGTAGACTGGGCAAATAAGTCACAGTGAGATGCTGGAGAGAGTAACTATAAAGTGTGTCTGTGCGTTTTTAAGAAAAGAAAGAAATATATAAAGTTAATTGAAATATATAAACTGGAAAAAAGAAGAGAGTAACTATAAAGTGCGGGTGACTTTTAATAACCAATCTCAAACACTCCCTTAGCTGTTTTTAGATAATGCATAAGCCTTATCTAACTATGTTTATTTATTTTTAGTATGTTAAGAGTGACTAAACATAGCAAAACGGCTAAAACGGTATTTTGTTAGGAAGGTAAAATTTATATATGTTAACACTCTGCTGCGCATAGTTTACGGTTTTACCATCATATATTGTCCAATCCCGTTATATTATGCAAGTAGTAGGAATTTTGTGCTCATGTCATGATTTTCATATATCTATACTTACTACACTTATTGTGATTTATAATTGCCAGGTTCACGCAGAAGAACATCGTCAGGATTTATCCCAAAGGAACTCGAATTACCTCATCCAATTTCAAACCACTAACTGCTTGGCTACATGGAGCTCAGATGGTTGCATTCAATACAAAGGTCAGCATTGGTTATCCTGTTCCTACAATGTTTCTCAGATGGTCTGCTATACTTAATGAGGTTTACAATGGTTACTTATACGAATCTACTGATGGTGTGGTAAAGCTCATTAAGTATAGCAGTGGTTTCGTATTTTCACCATTAACGCATCCAAAAAACCATTTAAAAAAAATGTATATAAGGGAAAAACAAAGGATTATATATATTTGTCCTTCGAATTTACAAACTTCCTACATTCACATTCATTTTTGAATTGTAGTATTGGATTGGTGAGAAAGTAGTGTGTGTCATATGCAGGCTTGATATGGGTGTCGGTGCGGTTGAAAGTGTTGAAACGAATTTTTGTCACAATTGTGATGGCAATGCATGAACACATGATAGAGCTCAAGGTGAGTTAACAATTCTACATGTTTTTTTCTCTGTGGCCACATTAAATTCAAAATATATCTTTTACAACTCTTTGTTTGCTGATTTATTTATTTATTTCTTTGCTTGATTTACCTTTATATAGGAGTTTCGGCCGCTTATATTCGCTTGGATGATTGTGATCAAGTGTGTGACCACTGCAATGCATCTTTCTGGTATGACTTATGAAGAACGCTGAAACACTATTTTAAGGAACGAAAGATTCGGTACCATCGGTTTTGTGGAGATTTTTTTTTTATTTTTTTATTTTTTTTATTTTTTGTTTCAAGTATCCTCATGGTACGTTTAAGAAATTATGTTGCTGTTATTCGGATTAAATCCATATAAGTAACACAGGGCCTTTTTATACCCATACGAAAAGTACCAACATTTTTTATCTAAATTGTTTTGACCCATTACTCAATCTGCCTGAAGTACCTAATTCGTTTCAACACTCTGAAACAGTCAATTAATGGCGTTAGTGAGATTAAAGATGGATACAACTCTGCACCGTGGATTCTGGAAGTTAGTACTTCAGCACAAGAAATAGCTCTCGGAGTTGATTCCACGTCAAGGAGTTGTTATTATGGTTGACCTTTGTGTTCAAATTTCAGGTGAGGAGAATCATGGAAGGAAACAGGCAAATGGGAATGGTAGATGCCTATAAAGAACGCTGAAACCTTAACTCATTAGTTTGGGCCTATTTTTAACTGTTCTCATAATGTAGGTTACCCATTTTGACATGGTTTTAATGAAATAAGTGCAAATTTGACCCCTTACTCATTTTGACCCATTACCCATTTTGACATGGTTTTAATGAAATAAGTGCAAACATTTTTCTCGTCCTGGCCGTTTGATTTAGGTTGACCTTGACATTCGGGACTTTGGTAACAGTGCTGCAGTTGCCAGTTTAGGAATGAGATACGCTAGTGCATATGGTCGAGTCATTTCCTGAAAGACCATTCCTATAGTTGTGTGCTTTCTGCTGGTGTTGTGCGAGAGAGGTTAGCAATCCTAAACACACCTAAATCTGTTATTTGTTTGTTTCCTTTTATTATTAAAAGATTACACAATACATCAGACATGTGATTTAATGCATATAATTTATTTTGACCAATGCTTTATGTCACAGCTAATTGGAGTGCAATATGGTCTAAAGAGGTTATAGAAATGGAGACAGTGAGGAGAAGTAAACCAGGTATGAAGGTGTATACCTCAACATTCTAGCAGATAGTTTGGGAAATTGATCTTTAACTACCCTCTTTTTTGTTTTGTTTTTTTTTTTGTTGGCTGATTAGATTGCTCAAGGAAATGATAGACGAAAGCAAAATTCTTATATTTTTGGAAACAAAGAAAGGATGTGATCAAGTAACATGACGGCTTGATGAAACTAATTTGTGGTTTTGGTGCGAACGAGGAAGTTGAAACTTCATGAAAGTAAGAACAGAAATGATTAGTTGGAGCCACTTTAATAATTCTATATAATTTTCAAAATAATTAAGTGCCTTTTTTTATACATATCGAACATTCCTATCTTAAAAGTCATCATTATGTGATGGATTGGAGCTATTTACGGCTTGAGTTTAGGACCCCAATATATCTAACAGTTTTCTGGAACTATTTACAGCCAGCCTCCTCTGTTGAGCTTAGTAGTGGTTGAAGTATATAAGAAGACTACCGACATGGACTTAGTCAACGAAAGCGCTCCCGGATTTGATCAAAGAACATGCGTTTTGGAGTTCAGGTAGCTTCAAATTGCTATTGTGGGTTCTTTGTTTTCTTTCCTCAATTGTTACTTGGACTGGGTATGTTACAGGCGTACATATTGTGATGACTGCGGACGATCAAGGATTAAACATGATTCAAATTGGTACTGAGCGCTATATAATCGATCTACGCAAAAATCATTCATTATTGTAAAACATTTTGAGAATTACACTAGAAGATTGTATCTTTATAGCTTATAGCAAAGAACATGAAAAAATTATTATTTGCTTATTTTTTGTTTTACATGATGCAAAAAAAGTGCAGAGAAACTTACAGATGACTTGTGATAAAGAGCATTTATATAATGAAGTGGCTTTTACTGCATAATAAAATCTGGACTCAATCTATCTATGGAAGGCAAAGGTCATGTCATGCTTTCGAACCTTTTCATGTTGTGCCAAATATTATTACAAAATTCATACCGTAGTATATTAATGATAGTCAAATGGACAAAAATTAGTGAAAGTTGCCTTTTGTAGAATGCATTTGGTGGCATTATGCTACTACATTATTTGTTAACTTGCTTCATATTATCGAAATGATGTCTAACTTGCTTCATATAATCCCCACAAATGATGTCTAATATTTGTTACTTTGGGACTAAGATGTTAAACCATTTCATATGTTTAAAGGAGTTCATTAATGGATACAGAAGTTAGATAGGTATGAACATATGGTTTAGAAATGGTGTTTTGGTACGAAATTGTAGATGGTTTTTTGATATTTGGTTTCATTAAGCAGGAAGAGACGACAGTGTGAAGTACCTGTTGTTTAAAGAGTAATGAACCAAATATACCACCTTCTCATGCAATACAATGATTACAATCATAAAACAATAGCAGTAGCATCTCAAACAAACATGAATCCATACCCGTATGACAGCCCCAACAACAGCATGTTGACCAACAACGTTGTCAAGAACACTGTCTACTTTCTAGATGACAACAATGAAAAGAACATAGTTGGGTCTCGAGCATCGTAAGCTTGGTGTCGAAGCAACAACAAAATCATCTCCCTAATGTGTGAACCTGGACAACAACAATAAAGAACTTAAACAATGATTATACGGAACTGCAGGGTTATCAGAGATGATCGTTTGATAAACAACCAGTTTCAATACTATGCGAAATCATGTTTAAGTTTCAAGCATCTTCTCTTACTATCATCAGCTTGGTGACTTGCTCTTTGACACCAATGAAATATATAATTTTTTTTATTTATTTTATAAAAACAATGTACAAAAGTATTTTAAAATAAAAGAGTTGCATATGTCATATCATGTTGTTTATTAATGTGATGGTTGAAATGTGTACTGTTTGATCAAAGCTTAAAAGTTGATCGATGGGATTAAACATTATAAGCATTGATTGGAGTATTAGTCAGAGGATGGGAATTCATTAAGAAGGAGAAGAAATGGAGGTTGTATGAGTGAGACTGTCAGGGTAAGTTGTGGCTATGCAAAAGCATATATGGTGCATAAAAATGTTTTCTAACAAATATATTTCTTTAAACATTTATAATCATTTGTCTTTCTATAGTTATGTGGTTTCATAATTTAACTAAAACGATATGATAATACACATGTATGCTTTAATAATATGACTTTGTTTTACTTACAATACAATTTTTTTTATTGCCACCCGCGAAACCCGCGGGTCTATAGTCTAGAATTAATATATTATACAACCAAAGACCTTGAATTTGATTGGTCCGTAACAAAGTTTTTCGCCTCATATGCTGAACAAGTGTTTCTTTGCAGTATAAGCCGTTTCCTTGAGTAATATCACAAGCTGGCAGATTGATTATCTACTTTGACTACTGTAAATGTAATTTCAATGCTAGATTTATTGTGATTGACTAAATGGCCATGTGTAGTCTCCGATCAAAATCCTTTTTTAATGCAACACGAAACTCTTGGGTGCTGCGGAGATATCTGCATTTGTTCAAATCTTCAATTCATATGATATGAGTGGTGGTGGTGGTGGTGGTGGGAGAGAGTGGTGGTGGTTATGGATGATCACACAATTAATTTTTATTAAATAATTAACAAGTCGCTCAAGAATAAAGAATAGTGGGACCCATTCGCCCAAGATATATGTACTACAAAATAATAAAAAAAGACCATACTTTTTAAACAAAAAGACAAAATAATAAAGTCGCCCAAGTTTTGTGGGCCTAGTCGCCCAAGAAATGCATGTGATAACTTGTACATGGTGGGGACAACACTAGGGACGCATGTCACATTATTATAATACCCGCCCAAGATTTTTGGGCGACCTCCACCTCAAGGGTATTTGAAGAAAAAAAACGTTGGTGAGGACAGTAGGGGACAGTAAGGGTTGATAACTTCTACTTTGAGAGTACTTGTAGAATTTTCCCAAAAAGAAATGCCCCAACTCACTATATACTACTAGAGAAATGATTGGGTGACTAAATGTATGACTAAAACTAGGTGTCAACATTCTGTTGGTTGCAGATGAGGGAGCCACGGCTTCACAAACCAATAAGTAAATGCCACGCAATTTTAGGCAAAAAATTATTTAGGCACCCCAATAATTTCTCATACTACTATAAGTAAGCATTATTAATAGAAGGGCAATAGAAAGAGTTATGAAGACTGCAAATCAACAGTATATTAGAAAGTTAAAAAAAGGATCATACTTTATGAAAAACTATCATAGCAAAATTTTGAAAAGGGAAAATTTTAGTTTAATTTGGCTGAAGCAAATATGTCAGTAACTTGAAAATTACTTCTGCTGTACAAAACACTTGTAGTGTTATATTTGATCAGCACCACAAAAAAGCTTATCCTGTTTTTTTTTTTTTTTTTTTTTTTTTTTTTTTTTTTTTTTTATTTATTTTTTTTTTTAAAGAAGAAAGTAAAACCCAACATGGATGTCTGAATGACAAAATATAAATAAAGTACTTCTTATATATGTTCTTCAAGTAAGAACACAAAGCCAAATCAAAATGCAACCTTTTACTCAATTTTCGCATATTTTGGGGCTTTTGCTTCTTGTTGTAGCCTATACTTGCTTAAAAAACATTATCGACAACTCAAGAAAAGGTAACAAACTGCTACCGCCAGAACCAGTAGGGGCACTACCTTTTATTGGTCACCTACATCATCTACGAGCTCAAATACCAGTAGCAAAAATCCTTGGAAAAATAGCTGATGACTACGGGCCCATTTATTCTCTAAGGCTAGGTAGTCATAGAGCCTTTAGGGATATCTATACTAGTATTATAAAACATGCAAGTTGTGGTATTCATCCAAAATTAAGATAAAAAGCTCCAATCATACAGGGACATGTGTCACTTCTCAACTAAAAAATCATATTTATTTTCAAATTGAAATATTTTTTTATCTATTTATTTTTTTATAATCTAATTTCGTCATATTTTCAAAAAATTTATACTTTTTAATTCAATATTCATTTTGATATATTTTTATAAATTTTTAGTTTTGTACATTTTTAGTTGGTTTATTTTATTTTAATTCAAATTTTTTTACAACTTTAACCTTAATTTGAATCAATACAAACTTGATTCGTTAAAACTATATACTTTTAGAGAGAGTGATTGACGGGTAAGAGAGTGTGAAAGTCTTTGTATATGCGGGAATAATGATGTCAATATTGTGCTGCGGGACGGGAAAGCTACGGGAAACCCAAACATATACATATACATTCGGAGTGTTGTGAAACGAATTCACTAAGCGGGTAGGTAATTGCGGGGAGAGTTGGGTTAGCAATTCATTCACTATATTTATAGTATAATTATATTTATCGCCATCGCTATGCGCGGGTATCCAACTAATATATATATAACTTTAATATGCTCATTCATAAGCAAAAAGATCTAACTCTAACTATGTTAAACATACAATTTAGAGTGAATTACTTAATTGGTCCTTAAGGTTTACCGGGTTTCACATATATTGTTGTTTAGTCAAAAATTGACCCAATTACCCTGACAAGGATTTGAACATAAAATAGCCTAACTCACTAAATAAAATAGTGGGTTACTCACTGATAAAGAAATCAGTGAGTGTTGTATAAAGCTCGTTGTTGAAGAAACACTTTACTTACTGATATGGTGTCAGTAAGTAAAGTATACGAGTTACAAACAACTCCAGTATCACTGAGATTTGACAAATGTCTCAGTGACCCTGAAGACGCTATCTCTACAAGTAGACTGAAAAATATGGGCGGGAACTTCCAAAAAGAAAGTCAAACAAAGTAATCAATGTTGACGCTTTTCCAAAAGAGGAAGATGAAGAGGGACCACTTAGTGGATGACAACTCACACCAACCCACATGTCTTTGTTTTATTTACCTATATATATGTATGCATTGTAATAGAGATAGTATGGATTCCTAAACAAACAAAAGAATACAAAATGTATTAGTTGATAGGATCATTGTAAAACCCTAAATTCTGAATACCTAATTTTACGTCTAATTTGAAATTTTCCTAAGTTATGGGTACGATTAATTATAAAACCGAAAGTAACTAAACGAATTTACCGTTAATCCATAAAATTATAACAAAACGCCACCATGGAAGATTTTGAACATATTTGAGCTCTAAGATAGTTATGAACATAAAATAAGATTCGAGGGATTATTTTTCGCTACACGGACATCCGTTTTGGGCCGTTTTTATTTTGATACGCAACTAATAAATAACTATGGATCTAATAAACTTAGCCCGCTATTTGTTCAGCCCTCTTGGCCCATTATCCCCTATAACCGGCCCCTCCTCCTCTTATCCCTATGTCACGCTTTTTTTTTTCTTCCTCACCAAGACATTTCCCTAAACACCAAAAACCCTAGAACCATATACCAATCGGCTGCTACTCTCTTGATCTTCCTGTTTGATCACAACACAAGGCAAAGGAGACTCTTTGGTGACTTCTACTTGGTGGTGGATCGTGGTTATTGTTCTAGTTCGAGGGTTTGAATTCGAGCCGTGTGTTTGTGGCCTTTTGATCCTTTGTTCGTTCGATTCAATCTTCAAGGGTAACGTATCATTTTGTTTTTCCTTCTTTTGATTCCTTTTCAATAACATGTATCATGTCCCCAAAAACTAATAATGAATCGACTAAATAGTTATCACATAAAATCATAAGATTTGTTGCATAAAATCAGAAGAATCTTCACATAAAAGAACGAATTAGGGTTAGGGTTTGGATGGAATTTTCGTGGGTGAATCTTTGTGGAATTTGTGAACATGTTAATTGATGTCTAAAGTACAGATCTTATGAGTTTGGAGGGTCGTGGATGCGTTGGGTGCGTTAAACATGTGTTAAAATGGTCTAATATAAATTCTGAATCTGAGACAGCATTGTATACCTGAATATGTGAGCGAGATGGGTCATGATACCTGAATATGTGAGCGAGATGGGTCATGATATAAAATGGTTTGATTCGGTTTCTTTTCGTGAAAACTTAGTTTTATATCTTAGTTAAGTTCTCCAATTGATTTGGAGTGATTTCGAGTTGATTTGGTCGTGTTTTTGATTTTTGTGTGATTAAGTGTTAAAGCTGAATTTGGGATTTTGAAAATCAGTCCACTTTGCCCATTTTTCATTTTCAAACCATGAGGATTTGGGTCATAAAACTTTCTAGTATTTAACTTCCATATGCCTAGTAATGTCATGAATTTTTGGGGATTTTTCCTGGGTGTATTGGTGGGTAAACCAAGTGGATACTTTTTGGGTACTGCAGCAGATACGTTTTCTGAGTAGTCTGAGTTGGAGTATTTTTCGTGTGGCGTTAAACTAACTAATAAATTCTAGGAAAATTCGTGTAAGTTCTAAAGATATTGAAACATCTTTGAGAATTTTTGTGAAATTTATCTTTGAGTTCTGGTGTGGTGGAAAAATTCGTATAGTTGTGACCTGATTAAATATAAAAGCTAAAATTGAAATAATAAGATAATGTATTGTGTAACTTAACTATAAAAGATGTATTTTGACCCTAGGCTATACTTACTCATTAATATGACATTTAAGGATATAATTAAGATATCTAAATACCTCTCATAACCTAATTTGATATAAAACATGATTAGTGTGTTTATGAATGTTAAACGATGCATAAAAACCTAAACTTACCATTTTGGTCATGAAACTCTAATTTTACATTACTAGCCATAATAAGTAAGTAAACGGAATTGCGATCACTTGTAAACCCTAAGTTATTAAAAGTGTCATATAAACTCTAAACTATAACATTAATTGTATTAGATCCAAAAGTTATTAAATTGAAATTAATAACCCTAAAAGGCACTAAATCGGGAAACTACTAATTATGGAAACTTACTAATTCGGGAGACCTGCTAAAAATTGAAAGTTACTTAAAATGGTTAAACTACTTAAAGAGAAAACTTACTATTTTTGGAAAGTTACTATTTTTGGAAAGCTGCTATAAACGGGAAGTTACTAAAAATGGAAAGCCGACTAAAATGAGTAATCTAACTTAAAATAAATTATTAATAAGACGATCATGAATTCGTGTAGATTCCCTGAAGATGGAGTTGCTTTCAATCTTATGTTTCTATTGTGTTTTCACTTGCGGTATAAGGTACAGATATTCTGACTTTATCTCTTAAGGTTTCTCATGATTCGTTCACATCGGTTTGATATTAGTTTTGATTATGATGCCTTTGATCTGAGCCTTCTTATTATGGCTTTCTTATTTGATCTATGCCTTTGCTATGCTCCCTTAGATTTGTAAACCATTGATAGTGTAGCTGGATGTAAAAACCTTTCTTAATTATATTATGGAAATGTTTTGAGAAAAACTATTTTAAAATGATGTTTATATGCACGATGCGATTCCACTTTTATATGAAATTTTACTAACTTTTATGAAAACTACTTTTAAAGACTACCTTTATGAGAACCGTTATTAAAGATCTTTTTTATGAAAACCATTATTAAAAGATTTCTTTAAATGAACATTTGATAGAAACCTTTGAATTGAACCTTACTATGAACCATTTGATTTCAAACCTTTGATTATGAAACCTTGATATTCTGATAACTTAGACATTTGCCAAACTTTGAATTTGCCTTTGACCCGTCAGTTTGATACCCGAGCCATTATGTTTTCCTAGTCATGGGGGTTCCATGGCCGTGTCGTTGATGCACCAATGGCATGACTCCAGTGTGGTTGAGTGATGTGCCACACCGTCCCTTTTTGTATTTGCTAAGAGCTTGATTATTATATATGTTTGGCCACTAATATCTTTGCAGGGGCGTATGGATACATCCTAGATATGATCTGTATCTGTTATGTTATGTGATATATTTCTGGTGATTGATGATGTGTGCAATACACGTCCTTCACATATTTGAGAGGTCACACCTCTATGGTTACTATGATATTTGATTTGATTTGTTTGGGCTCGTGGTAGATTACTGACATTTTCTTACTCTTGATACTCAGTTGTTTATACCTTATGTTTTTCCCAATGCACTTTATCCTATTATCCTTTAATTCTTCTTGTTCCTTAATCAATTGACTCATTGTATTGTTCGGTTGACTTCTTATTCATTTTACAGATGACATTCGTTTTAGCAGGAACTTATGTTTCTTTTCCTATACTTAAATACGTTTTGTTTATTTGTCTTGTTTGTATATACTTTACATGTTCGTGCCTTATCTATTGGTTTCGTTTATATATATCTGTTCACTGGGCTTTTAAGCTCAGCCGCATTTCTTTTTCTGCGGCAGGTTTTAGTTGGAAGCTGGGTTAGGAGTGGAGACTACTTTGGACTTAGAAGACTATACCTTGATAGCTATTCGGGAATAGAGATGACTGGAAGTGTTTACATTTTAGACTTAGAAGTTTTTGTTGTTCTTAATTGTAGCCTTGTATTTCAGATTTTCCATTTGTAACCTTTGAAATTCATTTGTATTATTTAAGTCATATGCTTGTGTTTGCTTTGATATGTCACCATAACGTAGAACTTCTACACTTATCGGTTTGGGGTGTTACAATTATGGTATCAGAGCCTAGGCTGCGACTTGTAGTACATTAAACCTTGACCTGTGAAGTTTGGACTATTAAGTTTCCACTGTAGGCGCTCATAAGACAACCTTTGAGAATTTGCTTTAGGATCTCCCCATAGGAACTTAAGCTATTACCGGTGAGGAATGGGTAGACTAGAACATCTATGTAAGTAGCATTGCTTTCGCATCACTCTGATTCGTGCCTCTACCTTTCGCTATGCCATATAAGAACATTTGTTTCAGGAGCTAGAAAGTTTTGCAACCTAAGCTTAGTAACTAAGTAAGTTTGGAATACCTCGGGAACTACATGGATACCTTACACCATTTAAGTTTCACCTTCTGATTTTGATCCCCAATTCCGATCTGTTTGATAAACAGTTTGATACTTTTTCGAGCATCCCGAAGGTCATTCGACCATAATGTGTTTGACACATTCTATGAATTCATTACTTATGCTGGATAAATGTATCATCTGATACTACTTAACTCTGCATAATCCATTACTACTCCTATGAGAACTCTGGTAATTATTAACCATAGATATAGGAAGTTTTGTTCCCGCCCTTTGAATGATGAACCTTGTCTGCCAACCAGTTCCTTTGGAAGGATATGATGTAAATACTATCTCAGTACGAAATTGTTAACTGAGCATGATGATGCTGGTAACTAATATTCCATACATCTCACTATTGACGGTCATACGATGTTCGTATTACCAATGATTCACACCCTACTTGCCACTTATGCTAAAAAGCTAAACAAAATTCCAACACCTTGAACTGTTCGTTTATCTATCTCAACACTATGATGAACCGTGAACTTGACCTTGATATATGAACTACCCGTCTGGCTTGACGACCGTATTCGTTCTACGAATCCATTTACTTTTGATATATTTGATTTTGAGGTCTTTTGGTTATGGATTGGCTGGCTCTTCATAAGCTACCAGAGACTACCATATCTGATATGTGACATTTAGAAATCTATTTTCATCCTAATTTTGTTATGATGACTCTCAACCGCTTAAATCTGTTAAGATTAATGTTGCTATGGAAGCACATACCCCGATCTCATTTAATTGTCAAGTTTCTCCTGACACCTATTAGCGTCCACCCTTAGAAAGCTCTGGCATTAGAAGTTTTTGTTGTACAAAATTTTCTAGTGTTTTCTGATGAACCTCTTGGGATTTCCCCCCCTGCTTAGGAAGTAGAGTTGGCATTGAACTGCTCTCAGTTGACGCACCATGATGCCATAAAAGTAGAGAGATTGAAGGAGCTGATGGAGTATGATGTTGTTCACCTCAGTGTTTCTTTTGGATGCTCCTGTTGGTTATGGAGAAGAAAGAGGAGAGTATGCAGCGGCGTATCGACTATCGTGAACTTAACCGTATCACTATCCGTAATCATGATTCATTTCCGCGTATCAGTGATTGATTTGGTCTATCTTGAAACTCCATATCAGACGTCCTCATTAGGTTTGAAGGACTGAAGAAGCAACCACAAGGACTTCCGAGAAGGGAGTTGACTAACTGAGAGTAACCTCTGTGAAGCATTTCAGTTTTATTGGTGAAGAAGAAGATAGGCGATGTGAAGTAGACATGAAGTTTCCCTAAGACGATTCCTGAAGCTACTTTCCTACTCGTTGTGATCATTATGAGTTTTAATGATGCCAATTGTATTGGCTAATAGAATCATGTTTTCGCGAGTATTTGGACAAATTGTCATAGTATGACCTTGTGTTGTGTCCAGAGATGAAAGAGGAACATGTAGATCATTTTCGTATTAAGTAGAATGACCCTTTGTTCTGGAAGAGTAGGTTTGATTGGTGTTCAGAGATTGTAGCAGACAGCACTACCAGGTATCTTGTGATGACAGAGTTCCCACAGAAAGGACCAAGATTGAAGACCGTTATCGGAGTTAAAAACCTTGTAGAAGAATAGTAGAAGATGTTCGTGACAGGCGTTACCATGAAAGAAGCATATGAGAAGAAGAGAGAAACTGAGAAAGGTCTCGATTATGTTTCATGCAGCGCGTGGAGATTTCAGTTCGGGCATCAGGACAATCAGACCGTAGGAGATGAACTATTCAGCACATAAACTGGAGTTGACAGCAACTAGAGTTGGCGAATTTCGAACTATGCTAGAAGACCTGTCGAAGACACGCAGTCTTACCTCTCTATTCATTTTAGTTGTACTAAGATGAATTGAGAACAGAAGCAGACTTGCGGAGGGAAGAGATTCGAGATCATGTATTTGAATGGATGAATTTTAAAGCAAACGTTTGGGTTTGGAAGAGTTGCTTCTGTGAAGGATGAAGCTATTGATGACGTAATTCACTTCCTCTTAACCTACTTAAGTTTTCATTACCTGATGATAAGATCCTTTAAATGATTTAGGTTCTCCATTAGAAATTCCGTACTGTGTTCATTCTGCGTATGTTGGATGATGGTTTTGTTATACGAATTTTGACGAAATGTGGAAGGAACCTAGAGATTTATGTTTAGGAATGGGCGGATTTTGAAGCAACCACTTATATTGGCTGAGTTAATTTCGGTGAGTGATGAAGGATTGACGCTATTAACGACGCACCTTAATTCTGATAGACATTCTAGGATTTCCGTTACTCTTTCGAGTAGTTTCGTTCTCCTCTTAGTTATGTTGTTTGATTTCGATGACCTTTGCGACTGTAGAAGGACTAGGTGGATTAAGATAGGTTGTTTTGTTCACGACTTGAGATAAAGTATGACCATCATGAGGGCATATTTATATGATGCTAGTATTATGACGCCTGATCAACGTGATAATACTTACATCATATAACGTGCACTTATTGTGATCATAGGATATTTCGAGGAGTGCCTTAGAAGCCTTAGAATTTCTGATAGCTATTTGAGATTCTCTGCGTTAGTAAGACTTTAGGATCTTTCGACCTATACGTTTGATCTGCCCTATCGTTGTACGATTTGGTATGTTTGGATCCTCGAGACGTGTTTGTTGACCTCTGTATTTTGATAACGATCTTAGGGTTCGTTGTAGAGCTTTCTACCGTATGATGTTATCGATTAAATTATCTTCCATAAGCATATTATCACCCTCATATTATGCGATTCGGTACGTTCTCATCTGGTTTGTCTAATCAGATTCCACGGATGATATATCCGTCAAATCCTACGTATCCCCTGTATCTCTTCCGAGAGAATACGATTATCATCTGTTACGTTTGGTATTTTATTCTTTTGATCTGGATTCAGTATGGTATGTCTTTTCTGAGGAAGCCGAAGCTATTTTGATCAACAAGATAGAGTCATGAGAAAGAAGTCATTCACATTTCCATTCACGGTCCGTTGTGCTTTCCGTTTCGTTTCACTTCAATTTTCGAGGACGAAAATTTTTTTTTAGAGGGGAAGAGTTGTAAAACCCTAAATTCTGAATACCTAATTTTACGTCTAATTTGAAATTTTCCTAAGTTATGGGTACGATTAATTATAAAACCGAAAGTAATTAAAAGAATTTACCGTTAATCCAAATAATTATAACAAAACGCCACCATAGAAGATTTTGAACATATTTGAGCTCTAAGATAGTTATGAACATAAAATAAGATTCGAGGGATTATTTTTCGCTACACGGACAACCGTTTTGGGCCGTTTTTCTTTTGATACGCAACTCATAAATAACTATGGATCTATTAAACTTAGCCCGCTATTTGTTCGACCCTCTTGGCCCATTATCCGCTATAACTGGCCCCTCCTCCTCTTATCCCTATGTCACGCTTTTTTTTTCCTTCCTCACCAAGACATTTCCCTAAACACCAAAAACCCTAGAACCATATACCAATCGGCTGCTACTCTCTTGATCTTCCTGTTCAATCACAACACAAGGCAAAGGAGACTCTTTGGTGACTTCTACTTGGTGGTGGATCGTGGTTATTGTTCTAGTTCAAGGGTTTGAAGTCGACCGTGTGTTTGTGGCCTTTTGATCCTTTGTTCGTTCGATTCAATCTTCAAGGGTAACGTATCATTTTGTTTTTCCTTCTTTTGATTCCTTTTCAATAACATGTATCATGTCCCCAAAAACTAATAATGAATCGGCTAAATAGTTATCACATAAAATCATAAGATTTGGTGCATAAAATCATAAGAATCTTCACATAAAAGAATGAATTAGGGTCAGGGTTTGGATGGAATTTTCGTGGGTGAATCTTTGTAGAATTTGTGAACATGTTAATTGATGTCTAAATTACAGATCTTATGAGTTTGGAGGGTCGTGGATGCGTTGGGTGCGTTAAACATGTGTTAAAATGGTCTAATATAAATTCTGAATCTGAGACAGCATTGTATACCTGAATATGTGAGCGAGATGGGTCATGATATAAAATGGTTTGATTCGGTTTCTTTTCATGAAAACTTAGTTTTATATCTTAGTTAAGTTCTCCAATTGATTTGGAGTGATTTCGAGTTGATTTGGTCGTGTTTTTGATTTTTTTGTGATTAAGTGTTAAAGCTGAATTCGGGATTTTGAAAATCAGTCCACTTTGCCGATTTTTCATTTTCAAACCATGAGGATTTGGGTCATAAAACTTTCCAGTATTTAACTTTCATATGCCTAGTAATGTCATGAATTTTTGGGGATTTTTCCTGGGTGTACTGGTGGGTAAACCAAGTGGATACTTTTTGGGTACTGCAGCAGATACGTTTTCTGAGTAGTCTGAGTTGGAGTATTTTTCGTGTGGGGTTAAACTAACTAATAAATTCTGGGAAAATTCGTGTGAGTTTTAAAGACATTGAAACATCTGTGAGAATTTTTGTGAAATTTATCTTTGAGTTCTTGTGTGGTGGAAAAATTCGTATATTTGTGACCTGATTAAATATAAAAGCTGAAATTGAAATAATAAGCTAATGTATGGTGTAACTTAACTATAAAAGATGTATTTTGACCCTAGGCTATACTTACTCATTAATATGAAATTTAAGGATATAATTAAGATATCTAAATACCTTTCATAACCTAATTTGATATAAAACATGATTAGTGTGTTTATGAATGTTAAACGATGCATAAAAACCTAAACTTACCATTTTGGTCATGAAACTCTAATTTTACATTACTAGCCATAATAAGTAAGTAAACGGAATTGCGATCACTTGTAAACCCTAAGTTATTAAAAGTGTCATATAAACTCTAAACTATAACATTAATTGTATTAGATCCAAAAGTTATTAAATTGACATTAATAACCCTAAAAGGCACTAAATCGGGAAACTACTAATTATGGAAACTTACTAATTCGGGAGACCTGCTAAAAATTGAAAGTTACTTAAAATGGTTAAACTACTTAAAGAGAAAACTTACTATTTTTGGAAAGTTACTATTTTTGGAAAGCTGCTATAAACGGGAAGTTACTAAAAATGGAAAGCCGACTAAAATGAGTAATCTAACTTAAAATAAATTATTAATAAGACGATCATGAATTCGTGTAGATTCGCTGAAGATGGAGTTGCTTTCGATCTTATGTTTCTATTGTGTTTTCACTTGCGGTCTAAGGTACAGATATTCTGACTTTATCTCTTAAGGTTTCTCATGATTCGTTCACATCGGTTTGATATTAGTTTTGATTATGATGCCTTTGATCTGAGCCTTCTTATTATGGCTTTCTTATTTGATCTATGCCTTTGCTATGCTCCCTTAGATTTGTAAACCATTGATAGTGTAGCTGGATGTAAAAACCTTTCTTAATTATATTATGGAAATGTTTTGTAACACCCCCAAATTTGGTTGGTGGCAGGGGAAAAGTAATTAGGGTATTACGGTGAGGATCGAAGTTAAAATTCCAGAAAACGGCCCGGAAGGGGCGTTTTGAAAGTTATATGTCATTCAAAATAATAGCTTTGATACAAAAGTAAGTTATTTGATTTGAAAATCCCATAAAAGAATGTGATGATTTGGAAGGAATGACATATTTGATTTTACACCATTTAAGTTATCAGAGTAAAAGATGCCCGCTCCGTGTCTTGTCCTGCTCCGTTAATTACTGAGATAAACATGCTTAAAACGTCAACACAATGGTTGGTGAGTTCGTGGAGTTTGTTAGAACATAACTTTCTTTTAATGAATTTAAGAGGTGTATAGTGATTGTCGAAGTAAATAATAATTCTTCATGAAATAAATAGCCAGTTGTGTTGTATAAAAATTCACAAGCAAATCATGTATGATCTCCAAAATCATATGTTTCAAGTTATAGATGCAGATGAGCTACGTTGTTATACGCTTGATATAGACTGTTGAGTCAGCTTTTAAATGTAACGATATACTAAGCATTTTGGGTTGTCTTGTGTAGAATTCTCATTTAAGTCACATATGATAACAATTAAAGTTCAAGTACAGAATTCACAATTATATCACATAGTGGGAATGATAATCTAGAATCTGAAGTCTATCAGTATAAAGTGGTGGTCTACTAAATACAGCTGTATCCTAGGATATATATGAAACATTCATATATTCATAAAGTTATATTGCCCTAAGCCTCATGACACGCAAAACGTTAACAGAGTACCGTTAAAACGGCGGTGTCCCACCAGGGTCACTGATGGGTTTTTATGGCCCTCGTGTTAATAGGTACTTGCCAATTCCTATTTTTCTCAAATATAGTGCATCGCGACTAAATACGACTAACCATATAGGCATTCCGTCACAGTATTTAGTGGGATAGGTCGTCAGCCTCTAACAGGTTTCGAAGCTGTTCACTATATTCGCGCTCACCGCAGTGATTAATGGCTCATGATAAAGGGACTTTATGGCAATAAGGTGTGCTTAGGCAATATAGGTGAATCATGCGTAATTTTAGTCTTGGCAATTATTTATAGTGAAATGTAGAAATATTATATTGAAGTAGTAGTACATTCATTTGTCACATGAATGCATACAATGAGTCTCAGTATCATATTACATCAATCAGCTTACAATGTTATCTTCCAAGTTCCGTGTTTAAGCTAAACAGACAATTTGCACTTAATGAGCATGTATTTCTTTTCAAGTATGATTCAAACATGTGAGCATAGTGGATGATTTTGAGTAAATCGTGAGCATAGTGGATGATTTTGAGTAAATCATGAGAGTTTTATATAAGTAACTTAAAACAGTTAAAGCATGTATCTCCCCCAAAAGAGTTATTAAAACAAGTATTAAAAGAGTAGGGGCCACGACTCACCTTAGCCACAGCAAAGCAAAGATCACACTGACACGACTGTCATCTAGAGCATATCACAACGGTCTCAAAACATATAGCACGATGATACACAACGATCTAGTATCGGCACAACCTAGTACGTATACAGTTATCTCAAAAACACGTCTAGCACAATAATAAAGTCTATAAAAGATAAAGTGTCATAGTTTTCGTGGATTATTCAGTTTTCCAAAACTTATCAAAAGCTTAGTTTAAATGTTTCATGTGGTGTGGTAAGATAACCTAGACTCGACGTACAACTCACGCCAAAAAGAATAGACATCCATTAATTCAAGAGGATACTGACGAGAACTCAAACCAAAGAAGACCACTTAGGAGCTAAAAACAAATAAACACCTCAAATCGAATAACTAGTTTGTACGTTTCGGCATTTACCCCGTTATCCCAAATAACTTGTAATAAACATAATCGTTTTATAATAAAATGAGTTCTAATAAAGCTAGTTTTTCCCGAGTCGTCGTGACTTGGGTTCATCAAGTATGAAAATCCAGTATTTAATAAGTTTATGTTTCGTTATTATTCTTGTAAATATTAGTCTTGGATTTTATTGAAGATCTTGTGTCCAGTCCGAGTTTAATATATTATACCGTCTCAATTCTCAAAATGTTCAATGAATCTGATATTTTATATTGTAAGTCCGATAATGGTACAATAATTGTCCAAATGTCCAAATGCAATGGCCACAAGCCCACAATCCAAGTATTAAATCCCTCAAGTATATGTATTATCCAAATCCGAATCACAATCCCATGTTCAATTTCCGAAACGTACCAATGAACGAAGGCAAGTCAAACTCGTTAGTCAATGTTTATTTTGTTACTACGGTAGCACTAAAATAACTAATCACCTTATTAACTTAATTTATTATTCCCTTAGTGTTTACTTGGACTTACTAGCCCACTCATCACAAAACAAAACATCCTTTAACCGATTGGGCCTTGGCCCGTGAACAACATCAAACGCACCCTGCTTATGTATTGGGCTTAGGCCCAACACCAATTAAACAAAATCAACCTATACTTAATTCATCTTAATGAACTGTCGAGCCCACAACCAAAATCACCAGCATATACCCAAACATACCCAATCAAACACACCCTTGTGATTATTTGCTAGACCAGGACTAACACAACACCCTACGTGGGGTTGTTAAACCGCGACTCAACCAGACAAAATCAACACGCATTCAGCTGAGACCAAGGAACACAATAATTTCACCATAACAACAATAACAATTGACAACAACCAGCACATCTATTTAATAATAACATTACTTCTAATAACATTGCCGATACCAATTAAAATAAACTAGCGCACCCAATATAGCATTCAAGCAAACGACCCTATGTGGGCATTTCTTGCTATGAACCGAAACAACCAAACATTCAACAAACCATAACAACAATAACTTTGCCGAGACCCTAGTGGTCTCGGTCTCAACCCAAAATGTAACCAACTGCCAAACCAAACGGATTAATCAAAATGGAATGATAATTCACACCAAGACCGAAAATAAGCTTTGTCGACACGAGATAAACAACCCAAATATCACCGAGACCTTAAGGTCTCGGCTGTGAATTCGATAGCCATCAAATATCGAGACCCAACAAAACTGAGCACACCATAAATCTTACCACACGAGTCTTAGTCAAAAACATGTTTGTATCCGGTTTTAACCACAAATCCAATAACAAGTTTTACTAGTTTATCGTCCAAAATAAATCCGATTAAAAATATGTTTTAATCCACGAAGAACAAATAACAATAATAATCGATAATAATAATAAAAGAAATAATGATAATATTGACGGGTTTTCTCGGGTTTTACCGTGACGAGGAAGAGAACGAGAGGAGGCGAATGTCGGCGGCTGAAATGGTGGCTGTGGGGACAGCCATGGCGGCTGTGATGACACTCGAACCCAAACGAACTAAGCTAACACTAGAAACATATATTCCGTCGACCTTGTGTTGCCGGAAAAACTCGCCGGAAGAACTGAGTTACCGAAAAATGGAATAGGTGAGGGTGGGTTTCTTAGCGCGTGAAGTATGTGGGAATGATGAGAATGGTGAGAGTATTAAAATGGTGTTGGCGGTGTAGTATGGTGAGCGGCGGTGTGCTGGTGGTGGCCGGTTTTTGTGGTCGGAAAACTTAGAGAGAGAGTGAGGGAAAGTTAGGATAAGGTGTGGTAGGTTGAGTTAATTTTATAGAAGAAAGTTTGTACACGTTGCTTGAATCAATCATTAGTGTTACTGTAGCTTGATGGACAGCGATGCATACTTACCGACATCCTAAAATATCTAGAATTTTGTCCATTGTAATATTCACACATTAGTATTAATTTAAGTTGTAAGTAGGTAGGTAGGAGGTTGGGTTGTAGCTTAATTAGATGGGGTTTGTGTAGTGAAATATGTTTTGTATAAATAAATGTAGTTAGTGAAATATAAATGTGAGGTTTAGTAGTTTTTAACTATAATGTGTAATTTGTGTAACATAAATTTAGTGTGAATGGAGTTTTGTGAAACACTGAGTTTTCAAGGTACGTGTCGCTATTTAATATATGTTGTCAAAACGTAATGTGGTAATAATAAAAGAGAAGTTTAAATTTCCCCGTAAAAATGGGTGTTGTTAAATGGTAACTCGAGGTTATTATTAATTAATGAGGATTATCATAACGGATTTTCGTGGGATCTTACAGTATCTACCCCTAAATTTTGAACTTCGTCCCGAAGTTCAGTCTGCGATAGGTGTTGAAAAATGTGATGTTCTGAGGTGAGAGATTATGGAGAATGTTGTCGAGAGGTTTCTATCCGGAAATAGAGGAAACGAGATCTAATTAGATTTATTCATGCTAGATGGAATAAATTCGAATGTTTGGTTAATTGATGAACCTAAAGATTGAGAATAATGAGAATAACGGTCAGGAACTGTGAAAATTTAACGGCTAGTGAACAGTGTATACTAACGGTTGTGAATAGTGCCTTCAACGGCTAGTTTTGGTTCCAGCGGTTAGATTTAGCCTATAAATATTCCATTTTAATTTTTATTCTTCCACAAATTATTTTTCTCTCGTTCCACATCTCAAAATGCCGCATTTCATAATTATGCTAGCAATTGTGTACGTTATTCTTGTGGTTATCTACTTGAGGTACGCTCCAGACGAAGATTTCCAATATCTGGTTGTGATTTTAGCGTTTGTCATTCCGTTGGTGATTGTAGCCCTTATCGTGGATATGGCGTATGGAAAATAGGTAGTAGGAAGGTTGAAATAAATAGTTGTAACTTTAGCATTATCGTTGCTAGTCTTATCGTGATGTGCTAATTTCCGTGTATTCTAATAAAATTTCTTGCTAATTGCGCTTTTCATAAGTCTGTGAATTCTTAAGATTCTAATGCTTGTACTTTTGTCAGTTTCTTATCATAAGAATGGTGGGTAATATGTGTAGGTATTTATTTGTGGTTGGTCAAATGTGACGTTTTATGAGCAATTTATTTTGTCTCAAGATTTTTTGCTTTTGAATAGAAGTTGTTATTAGGAAATCTGAAAGATAACTGTTTCATTCATAACATGATTCTTCCTAAATTAGACATAGTTGATCAGGCTATGTATAATTTGAGGACCAAATAATGTAATGCTTGGCTCAGTCACCGTGATATTTAGGCTTTTTCAAGAAGTTTTAGATGGTGTAAAATATGTTGTTTATGTAAAATGACGATATGATTGCTTTTTCAAAAGACAGTAGAAAATTTCTGTTCATACTAGGGTGATAAGTCAGGGATTTCTAAAGTGAAACTAGGATATCTTTGGTATAAACTTAGGTTTTGGATGAGAATTTCTTACAAGATGGTGATAATCTATTGTTTAGTCAGAAGTGGTGCTGAATCAAATTTCTAAAGTGATATCTGGGTATTGTTTCATAAAGGCTATGAATAGGGAGAGTAGAATAGAGATTGAAATAGACGTGGATTACGATTATTTCGGAAATATCACAAGGTAGAGTCTTCATACGGTAGAAAGGTAGTTGATACACTTAGGTTACATCCATCGTACCTAAGGTAAAGTATATAAGGAAATACAACTTAGAAAGTTTTAAACTAGGGTTTACTTATTTCCAACAGGAATTTCTCTTCTGTTTAAATATTGGTGTCATCCTTTGATGTTGTTAAGGTTCTAGAGAGTTTCCATTCTCTTTCACTGGTCTTTTTGTCTTAAGTGGTATTTTGGGTTGGGCATTGATCCTTATAGTGTCTCGTTTAACTTTTGGTCTAGAAATCCTTGGGTAATGGTGATGGTAGATTCAGTTACTCTGATTATACCTTTAAGGTGCGTTGGTCTACAACCTGTGAAACTTTCATGGATATGCTTATAGAACTTAGTCGTCTTCTCTTCTTCTCTTGCTATTTTGTTGCTACTCGGACAAGCTACTATAGTTACCTCGAGTATCACAGCAACAATATTGGTTACTAACTTTTGGATAGCTTTAGTAGTCAAGGTTATGGTTGGTACTAGTGGAGTATTTGTAATGCTCATGCTGGCCATATTCTATTGATATCCCAAGAAATACGGATTTAAATCCACCTAATGGCCATGTCAGAATAATTTGAGTAATAAGGTATTTGTATACCAGTCTTAATAATGTGGTCACAATGTGAACTTTAACCAGTTGTGAACCCTAAATCATGATGTGTCTGGGTAATGTCGTAGATAAATGCTTAATTCTTGGTATGGGTGATGCGCGTGATGTGTCGTTGCGGTTTAGCAGTTTTAATGCCTACTCAAGTTTTAAATTTATATTTAGCCGACTTATCAATAACACACACACTTAACGAGCAGTGTACCCGGTCAGTATGAAGATAATGGTAAGTAGAGTGTCGATCACTAAGAGTGGAACGTATAATCTCGTTAATCTAATCAGTATTTTAATATCCTAACGCAAGGGGGTTTCAGCCTGAGAGACTGGCACAGTTTTGTTTGCAATTAAATAATAAAATAAACAAATAGGCACGAATCAGCAAGTAGCACACACGTACACAGATAGATACTAGAGACAATAAGAGGGCTGTCCTTATGATTAAGTAGATTGTCACTTGTTTTATTGATAGCTTTATATGAAGTGTATGTAATTAACCCTTTCTCGTTGGTCCTATTCTTATCGGCGAGTAAACCCTTAATGACGACTTATGTCTAAAAGTTATTCCTAAGTGATCAATTTAGAAACAACCGTGGGAGCCACACCTTGTCCCGCAGTCGGGTGCCCGCAAGCCACTAATAAACACAGAGGTGGTCAATGCACTAATAAGTAGTAACCAAAGACATCAACATATAAACTTTAATTGATGGGAAAGCAAGTATTAAAGGGAGTGCAATCTTTCCGTTGTCACATTACACAAGCCACCAATCCTGATGAATTAAAGTTTGCTAAAACAATAAAACAAAACTACTTAATGAATTAAATACATGTAGCACCTTCTTACAGCTCTTGTATCTTCGATTTGGGTGTGTCTTGTGCTGCCTCTTGACTGAATTCGTCCTTCTCTTCTGTTCGGTCTTTAGGTTTTCGAACTTCCGAATCTCCTTAATGCGTCTGGTCTACGGGGTATTTATAGTTTGTGTCTGAGGGAAGATGCGGCGCATCTACTTAAGTAGATGCGGCGCATGTACTTAACTTCGCGTGGGGTCCAAGATTATAATATTCAGGAATATTCGTACACCGCCAGAAGATGCGGCGTAACTCTTTATTAGATGCGGCGCATGTCCTCTTGTATCTTGGATCGTATCTGGTGATATCTTGATAGAGATGCGGCGCATGTTGATAGTGAGATGCGGCGCATCTGGAGCAGATTAGTCTTGATCTTCTTCATTTCAGTAGACTCTTCACTTTATGCACGTTTTGCTCCATTATTAGTCCAAAATCGCCAAGTTTCACCAAATGCTTGTTTTTACCTGAGAATTACAAAAGTAAACGATTAAGTATCAATCCTCATACATAATATAGTAAAACAAGTCAAATTAATAGGATAAATGATAGTAATAAAATGTACTTATTTGAGTTCATCAAATATCCCCCCACTTGAACTTTACTTGTCCCCAAGTAAACCTTAGATTAAATCTCATGAAAATGTATCCTAAAAGATGTTAGGATTTATTTTTATATTTAAGCATGTATTCGTTTATTTCGTAATCACACAACTAAACACTTAACGAATTAGAAGTAAAATAAAATAAGTCGATAAAAGCAAATCTAATCGTTTAACTGTCCAGTCGCGACGAATATTCTATCATAAGCTTGGCAAGTATACACATCTCCACCACTAAAGCTAAGGAATAACGAGTCTAAAGCGGTAAAAAGGGTTTTTAGGCTTAAGGGTTAATTATTCTCTTTTCACTATCGATCTCAAATTCCAGAAAAGGCGACAAAATCACAAATACATGATCGAATCCACGAACACGATACTTGCAATTGCTCAAATCCTTAACTCGAATAGGCTAAAGATAGGTCCAAACTTCACCAATAATAATATATCAAAAAGGGCGACAAAATCATAAATACATAGCCGAATCCACGACTACGATACTTAAGATTGCTCAAATCCCTAATCTCAATAAATCAAAGGTTTGGTTGGATAAAGAATAATAAAGGGTATGGATAACATTTGGGATATAAATTGGTGTAAAATAAAAAATAAACAAAACAAATAAATTAAAATCCTAAGTGTGGTTAATCACTATCCCAACCATCCCATGAATAAGACTCATATCATTGAATAACTCACGCTTTAACACTTGAAACACACGCTTTAGGTAGACACGAATTATACTCAACAAAATCTTAATCAAAGAATAATCCTTAATTGGCATTCCCATAACTGCCAATTCCCATTCAATCCATAGATATAATACAACAAATAGTGGTGATATCGACCACTTACATAACTTTACATCGTTGGCTTAAAATAAACATCCAACTCTTTTTTCTTTCTTTTTCTTTTCTCATTTTTTTTTTTTTTTTTTTTTTTTTTTTTTTTTTTTTTTTTTTTTTTGAAACATAAACATAGATGTGTAAAATTTCACCACATCACTACAACTTTCTTTCCGGATAATTTTTATTCATACTTTTCATACTTTCAGAAATAACGCTAATAGTGAAAGTAGTAAACACACGAAAAATAAACTCAAAAATATACAATATTTACTTTCACTCCAATTTGCATTGTGCAATTTCCCGACCTAACCATATATAATGAATTACGCACGCGAACACAGGTAATGTAAGGAAACACACTCTGCCTATAGCAATTAACCAACCACGGATTCTAATCTACAGGGTAGGCTAAGGTTTAAGGTGTAACGAAACATTTTAAACATAGGTGTAAGAAACGAAAGGAATGGCTCTGAGGGTTTTTCTAGGGGTATCTTACTCTTAAAATGAGAGTAACAAAAGGGTTTATACGGGGGTTAACTAACCAGTGTAGCTAGTTAATAACACATAACATATAAAGGCTATTTGGTGTAATCCTAGAATTTTACCAATTTAGACAAGTCATTCCAATTAAATAAATAATACTCATTATGGTGGTCTCGAATAGTATACAAGCCAAGTTCTAAAGTTTACAAGTCACCGGCACACTCATAGATTTGTGAATTTTGGAAAAATCACAATTTTTGAAAATAACGTCATGTGTGCAGTTATGTAACTTAGATCTTAAACAAAAACATGCTAAAAAATTTTTAAGTTTGATATATTAAGCACATTTTAAGCATAATTTTTGAAAAAGTTTAGGACAAGTAATTGTTAAGTGTTCTAATTCTCCTATCCCCCCACTTAAGTTAAACAACGTCCTCGTTGTTTGTATAAAAGGTTAAAAACTGGAAATAGAAGAATTAGAACGGAAAAACTCCCCTGAGATTTGCTCGGTATGATCCTCCATTTGTATATGAGCAAAAATCATCTTTCTTGTGGATTAGAACGTTAAAGCTTCATACTTGATTTATCCACAGGAAATCCAGAAAACTATAATACCACCAACACTTTAAAACACACCTAAGATAAGAAAGGTTCAACTTGCATAATACATTAGTAGTTAGGAAAAATAAAACTAAAAAAATAATTAAAACTGAAAATCATCAGGTCAGTCGATGCGCCGTATCTTATTGAAGAAGATACGCCGTATCGAGCCTGGAATAAATACGGATCAGAATAAAGATGCGCCGCATCCTTAACCAGGGATGCGCCGCATTAAAATAAACTGATAAATAGTTTTAAAGTCGAAAATTAAAATGCAGAAAAATAAAATAAGATATGACCATTGCAGAGGATGCGTCGCATCTCAGGACTGAGATGCGCCGTATCTTCGTGCGGCCTGGACTGACTCGACACAGAAAACAGAATAATAAATGATAAATCCGGGTTGTCTCCCGGTCAGCACTTGTCTTTATTCCAGAGTCTTCAAGTTAGACTCACGTTCAGCACTTTAGTTGGTCCTTGTCACGGTCCATCCTTCTTCCATCATCCGAAAGATTTTCCCGTATATCTCTGCGACGTTTTCCTCCGTTCGACTTAATCTAATATAACTCTTTGTCATCACAGCAGTATATTCTTCATCAGGACCCAAAGAATATTTGATGATTTTAAATTTTTCAGAAATAATCATGGGTGGCTCATTGTATGGAATCCCAAGTAGTTGACACTTTCTTTTGGTGAACTCTTCTTCGTCCTTGTCAACAAACTTAAAATAAGGATCCTTAATCAAATAGTCATCTAGTTCCTCAATCAACGACTCATTATTATTATCATCTTGAATCGCCTCCCATTCTCTTTCCAAATCATATTGTAACCGTCGACTAAGCTTTGTGAAATCATCAAACTGTTTATGCACCCATTCCCAGAAAGTAGTATCCGATGTCCCCTTAAGTCCTTTCAAGCGTTCAATCCTGCCCTTTTCTTGTAAAGCCTCCGATTTTCGTGGGCAGTCTTCAACATTATCGTACCAATCATAATCTTCAAAGGTTACATCCTTTCCAACTCTTTTCATCCCAATTATACTTCCCCCATTACAGGTTCCGTCACTTTTATAATCACAGGTTGGCCAAACACTACTCCCGTCTTTGAAAACGAAGGGTGTACAGGTATGATTAATGTGCTCAAATTCCCATGGTTTATCCCAAACCCATGGTACTTGGTCATTCCATTCATAGTACCAGGTGTTTTTGAAATCGTCATAAGTCTTAAATCCTGGTAGATCTCCAGTAAGCACATCATCGTTGACTTGAAGAAGGTAGTTAAATTCCTTGAACTGCTTGCACAAGGGTGTCTCATATTCTAACAAATCAATGTCAATTCTGAAAAGTTCTTCAATGCCCTCATTGATTGTTGAATCATGATGTGACAACCCATAATCGCTTTCTACTTCTTCGTCTTCTCCTCTCATCCAATATACCCATAATGTATCCTTAGTAGCTCGATCCATGCTCTTATGGTTATTAAACTTACTAGCTAACCATTCTGAAAAATCAACATCGTTAGGGTCATGGTTAACGTCAAAGCAAACCTTTCCAATCATATTCTTTTTTATCTCCATGAACTCGTTAAATTGCTTCTTAAAACTCCGAGTCAACCATGAAGTCATAATCTCCTTGACTTCGTTTGCAGGGGCAAATTCCGGACTACCATATTTGAGTTCTAACCAATCATTGAGGGAGAGGTCTATCAATCTTACTATCCTGCCATGAAATAGTAATTCCGCCAAAGCATAATTCATGTCATTATCCTGATAGTTCTCATCTAATCCCTTGTACCACTCGAAATAAGGCATGTAAGAGTTTTGGGTATTGTCTCCACTACAGTTGTTGTTGCTTGAGTCCATGTATGCAAGAGAGAATTTCCCATCATCCTCTTCGATAGTAGTCCAGTTCAATCCTTCTGCTTCAATCTTAGGCCATAAGAGCGACAATTCTTCTCCAGTGTACCTCACAAATACATCATAAGAGAATACCTCTTTGTCAATGTTGCATAAACGCATAAATTCCTTAAAAGCTGCTTCAAGAGGAGTCTCCCAAGAGAATAAGTCTGCATCGATCATGAGTACATTGAATGAATCTGAAAATAAGCATTCCTTAGCAAGATATCCGTTAACTGACATGTCTTCCATAGCAAAATCTGTCATCCAAGGTAAAATCATCAGTAGGATTTGTTCGCTAGAAGAGAAATTAATGAATATAGAAACGGATATAAGAATAAAAATAGCTGATATCTGCAGACGATGCGCCGTATCCAAAGAGTTGGATACGCCGTATCTTAATACGTTAAAATTTAATCAGATTTTTATTCAGAAAATAGATACGCCGCTTTAAATTTATGAATGCGCCGTATCGAATTAATCAATCAAAAATCAATTTATCTAATTAAAATTAAATGCGTCGTATTAACGAAAGTTAATGCGCCGTATTTTCGTTACGTTTAAAAATAAAAGATTTTTGATTCAGTAAGATGCGCCGTATCGACGGAAATCGATACGCCGTATTTGTTTAATAATTCGCAAACTGTTTTTAATTAAAATAATAGATACGCCGTATCTGCGAAAGCAGATGCGTCGTATGGCGTTAACGTTTAGAAAATTTTTTTATCAAAAACAGATACGCCGTATCTACAAAAGCAGATGCGTCGTATTACTTTATCGCTTAGAAAAATTTTCTTGTTAAAAACAGATACGCCGTATCTTGGGGAAAAGATGCGTCGTATCGAATTAATTAAACGCGTTGTATTAAAAAAAAAATTGAACGCAATACGCCGTATCTGAGAGATCAGATGCGCCGTATCGTTTGATTTAGCACAGTACAACGATAGCAGAACAGAAAAATACGAAAAATAAAAACAAAAAATAAAACACACGAAACAAAAATAAAACACACAAAAATAAAAACAAAAGCAAACAAATAACACACAATACAACAAATATGCAAAATAGTACAATGATGCAATTAATCTAATAAAAAGAAAAACAAATCAAGATACACCACGAGTATTTTAATTAGGTTTTTCTATTAAAATACTAAATCAAATTAACAGATAATAACAATTCACTCCCCGGCAGCGGCGCCAAAAACTTGATGCGCGTGATGTGTCGTTGCGGTTTAGCAGTTTTAATGCCTACTCAAGTTTTAAATTTATATTTAGCCGACTTATCAATAACACACACACTTAACGAGCAGTGTACCCGGTCAGTATGAAGATAATGGTAAGTAGAGTGTCGATCACTAAGAGTGGAACGTATAATCTCGTTAATCTAATCAGTATTTTAATATCCTAACGCAAGGGGGTTTCAGCCTGAGAGACTGGCACAGTTTTGTTTGCAATTAAATAATAAAATAAACAAATAGGCACGAATCAGCAAGTAGCACACACGTACACAGATAGATACTAGAGACAATAAGAGGGCTGTCCTTATGATTAAGTAGATTGTCACTTGTTTTATTGATAGCTTTATATGAAGTGTATGTAATTAACCCTTTCTCGTTGGTCCTATTCTTATCGGCGAGTAAACCCTTAATGACGACTTATGTCTAAAAGTTATTCCTAAGTGATCAATTTAGAAACAACCGTGGGAGCCACACCTTGTCCCGCAGTCGGGTGCCCGCAAGCCACTAATAAACACAGAGGTGGTCAATGCACTAATAAGTAGTAACCAAAGACATCAACATATAAACTTTAATTGATGGGAAAGCAAGTATTAAAGGGAGTGCAATCTTTCCGTTGTCACATTACACAAGCCACCAATCCTGATGAATTAAAGTTTGCTAAAACAATAAAACAAAACTACTTAATGAATTAAATACATGTAGCACCTTCTTACAGCTCTTGTATCTTCGATTTGGGTGTGTCTTGTGCTGCCTCTTGACTGAATTCGTCCTTCTCTTCTGTTCGGTCTTTAGGTTTTCGAACTTCCGAATCTCCTTAATGCGTCTGGTCTACGGGGTATTTATAGTTTGTGTCTGAGGGAAGATGCGGCGCATCTACTTAAGTAGATGCGGCGCATGTACTTAACTTCGCGTGGGGTCCAAGATTATAATATTCAGGAATATTCGTACACCGCCAGAAGATGCGGCGTAACTCTTTATTAGATGCGGCGCATGTCCTCTTGTATCTTGGATCGTATCTGGTGATATCTTGATAGAGATGCGGCGCATGTTGATAGTGAGATGCGGCGCATCTGGAGCAGATTAGTCTTGATCTTCTTCATTTCAGTAGACTCTTCACTTTATGCACGTTTTGCTCCATTATTAGTCCAAAATCGCCAAGTTTCACCAAATGCTTGTTTTTACCTGAGAATTACAAAAGTAAACGATTAAGTATCAATCCTCATACATAATATAGTAAAACAAGTCAAATTAATAGGATAAATGATAGTAATAAAATGTACTTATTTGAGTTCATCAATGGGGGTGCTAGGGAACAAACTGTTTCATCTACAAAAGCCGAAGTTCAGAAATTTTCTCTTCATTTATCAAGTTTTCTTCCGAAATTTTGTCTTAAAGAATTCTATGGTCATAGCCTAGTTTGTGTTGGTATAAGGAATCTTAACATTCATAGGTAATATAAGGGTAGGTCTGGATATAATCACTGTAAACATCATAATATTAATAACTTGATCGATTGTTTTTCAAAATCAACGATACAAGGTCTTTTATTAATGTTCCATGCAGCAGGTTAATAAACCTTTGTCTTTCTTATTGTAAGGACTGTCATGTGGGAGTGTTTCTCAATATCTCTGACTGAAACCTAGTCAGTCCGTCCTGAAAGTCCATATTGTCGGATAAAAGGTCAGGTAGGGTGTCGTTGGTCGTGAGTGGTGTTTTGTCAATGATGTTCTGGAGTGTATTAATCTGTTCTTTATGACGCTCCAGTCGCGTCATGTTGGTGGGAGGAGTAGGTGTGTGGGTAACTGTTGTCCTAAAGTTCTATCCAGTCTTGAGAATTCGGGCTGAAAGAGTGAAAGCAGGTGGGAAATAGTAATTACGAGAAAGACCTGAGAGGGTAAATTCTCTCTAGGAGTCAGCTCTCGTTGGTGAGGTGTAAACAGGTAAGTCTGGGTGAGTAGTCTTAACAAGTAGTCGGGTCCAACCGACGGTAGAGGGAATGATGATAGTAGTGGTGGTAAGGTATGGTGACGTTATCCTGATCATGTCTAGGGGTGAAGTAAGAGAGTAAGGTGGAAATGGTGGTATAATCGGTACTAAGCGTAAGTGTATCTTCTTAATAGGTCCATTGAGGTAGCTTAAAAATGTTGTCATAAAAGATTCGGGCTCATGAGATGCTATAATTCTGACTTTTCTGCGCCGGGTTACCGGGGCAGATGGAAGTGATGGTGTATGTAATGGAGAATTAGGCTCAACATCTTTTCAAATCGTTTCTTGGTGTGAATTCTGTCCAACATCGAATGTTGTCGGACAACCAATCAACTCTTTTATTTGGATAAGGTTCAGTAGTTCTCCTAAGTTTTTGTCGTAAGGGTGAGTAAGTAGGTGATGATAGGAGTGGTATTTGAGTAAGTTCCGTGTTATTCTGGGGTTGAGATATTAATACGTAGAGATTCTCAGCATCCGAAGTGATATGATAAGTAGGTGATGTACGAGTAGTACGGTGGGTAAGTTTGGTAATATCAACTGGTTGGGTAGACATGGTATTGTAGTAGCCGAACATAATAATTATAAGTAATTCGTACGTTAAGAGCGTAATGGTAAGTGTGAAATAATACAGTGGGTAACGTGTGAAGAGTGAACATCCAGCATGTAAAGATTAGTGCAAAATAATCTTAATAGGTAATGTATTGAGCACGGCAGTCTGCAGACACGGAGGGCGTAAAATGGTATGGTGTAAAATCATTTATTTTGAAAGTGTGGTTATAGTTCGATGTTTGAAAACATTTGATTCTCTATAACCATAGGCTCTGATACCAAACTGTAACACCCCCAAATTTGGTTGGTGGCAGCGGAAAAGTAATTAGGGTATTACGGTGAGGATCGAAGTTAAAATTCCAGAAAACGGCCCGGAAGGGGCGTTTTGAAAGTTATATGTCATTCAAAATAATAGCTTTGATACAAAAGTAAGTTATTTGATTTGAAAATCCCATAAAAGAATGTGATGATTTGGAAGGAATGACATATTTGATTTTACACCATTTAAGTTATCAGAGTAAAAGATGCCCGCTCCGTGTCTTGTCCTGCTCCGTTAATTACCTGAGATAAACATGCTTAAAACGTCAACACAATGGTTGGTGAGTTCATGGAGTTTGTTAGAACATAACTTTCTTTTAATGAATTTAAGAGGTGTATAGTGATTGTCGAAGTAAATAATAATTCTTCATGAAATAAATAGCCAGTTGTGTTGTATAAAAATTCACAAGCAAATCATGTATGATCTCCAAAATCATATGTTTCAAG
This sequence comes from Artemisia tridentata subsp. tridentata, assembly GCA_021014915.2. Classification (NCBI taxonomy): domain Eukaryota; kingdom Viridiplantae; phylum Streptophyta; class Magnoliopsida; order Asterales; family Asteraceae; genus Artemisia; species Artemisia tridentata. Next base: position 105,114,481 of record CP139506.1, on the reverse strand, counting down.
TTATAGATGCAGATGAGCTACGTTGTTATACGCTTGATATAGACTGTTGAGTCAGCTTTTAAATGTAACGATATACTAAGCATTTTGGGTTGTCTTGTGTAGAATTCTCATTTAAGTCACATATGATAACAATTAAAGTTCAAGTACAGAATTCACAATTATATCACATAGTGGGAATGATAATCTAGAATCTGAAGTCTATCAGTATAAAGTGGTGGTCTATTAAATACAGCTGTATCCTAGGATATATATGAAACATTCATATATTCATAAAGTTATATTGCCCTAAGCCTCATGACACGCAAAACGTTAACAGAGTACCGTAAAACGGCGGTGTCCCACCAGGGTCACTGGTGGGTTTTTATGGCCCTCGTGTTAATAGGTACTTGCCAATTCCTATTTTTCTCAAATATAGTGCATCGCGACTAAATACGACTAACCATATAGGCATTCCGTCACAGTATTTAGTGGGATAGGTCGTCAGCCTCTAACAGGTTTCGAAGCTGTTCACTATATTCGCGCTCACCGCAGTGATTAATGGCTCATGATAAAGGGACTTTATGGCAATAAGGTGTGCTTAGGCAATATAGGTGAATCATGCGTAATTTTAGTCTTGGCAATTATTTATAGTGAAATGTAGAAATATTATATTGAAGTAGCAGTACATTCATTTGTCACATGAATGCATACAATGAGTCTCAGTATCATATTACATCAATCAGCTTACAATGTTATCTTCCAAGTTCCGTGTTTAAGCTAAACAGACAATTTGCACTTAATGAGCATGTATTTCTTTTCAAGTATGATTCAAACATGTGAGCATAGTGGATGATTTTGAGTAAATCGTGAGCATAGTGGATGATTTTGAGTAAATCATGAGAGTTTTATATAAGTAACTTAAAACAGTTAAAGCATGTATCTCCCCCAAAAGAGTTATTAAAACAAGTATTAAAAGAGTAGGGGCCACGACTCACCTTAGCCACAGCAAAGCAAAGATCACACTGACACGACTGTCATCTAGAGCATATCACAACGGTCTCAAAACATATAGCACGATGATACACAACGATCTAGTATCGGCACAACCTAGTACGTATACAGTTATCTCAAAAACACGTCTAGCACAATAATAAAGTCTATAAAAGATAAAGTGTCATAGTTTTCGTGGATTATTCAGTTTTCCAAAACTTATCAAAAGCTTAGTTTAAATGTTTCATGTGGTGTGGTAAGATAACCTAGACTCGACGTACAACTCACGCCAAAAAGAATAGACATCCATTAATTCAAGAGGATACTGACGAGAACTCAAACCAAAGAAGACCACTTAGGAGCTAAAAACAAATAAACACCTCAAATCAAATAACTAGTTTGTACGTTTCGGCATTTACCCCGTTATCCCAAATAACTTGTAATAAACATAATCGTTTTATAATAAAATGAGTTCTAATAAAGCTAGTTTTTCCCGAGTCGTCGTGACTTGGGTTCATCAAGTATGAAAATCCAGTATTTAATAAATTTATGTTTCGTTATTATTCTTGTAAATATTAGTCTTGGATTTTATTGAAGATCTTGTGTCCAGTCCGAGTTTAATATATTATACCGTCTCAATTCTCAAAATGTTCAATGAATCTGATATTTTATATTGTAAGTCCGATAATGGTACAATAATTGTCCAAATGTCCAAATGCAATGGCCACAAGCCCACAATCCAAGTATTAAATCCCTCAAGTATATGTATTATCCAAATCCGAATCACAATCCCATGTTCAATTTCCGAAACGTACCAATGAACGAAGGCAAGTCAAACTCGTTAGTCAATGTTTATTTTGTTACTACGGTAGCACTAAAATAACTAATCACCTTACTAACTTAATTTATTATTCCCTTAGTGTTTACTTGGACTTACTAGCCCACTCATCACAAAACAAAACATCCTTTAACCGATTGGGCCTTGGCCCGTGACCAACATCAAACGCACCCTGCTTATGTATTGGGCTTAGGCCCAACACCAATTAAACAAAATCAACCTATACTTAATTCATCTTAATGAACTGTCGAGCCCACAACCAAAATCACCAGCATATACCCAAACATACCCAATCAAACACACCCTTGTGATTATTTGCTAGACCAGGACTAACACAACACCCTACGTGGGGTTGTTAAACCGCGACTCAACCAGACAAAATCAACACGCATTCAGCTGAGACCAAGGAACACAATAATTTCACCATAACAACAATAACAATTGACAACAACCAGCACATCTATTTAACAATAACATTACTTCTAATAACATTGCCGATACCAATTAAAATAAACTAGCGCACCCAATATAGCATTCAAGCAAACGACCCTATGTGGGCGTTTCTTGCTATGAACCGAAACAACCAAACATTCAACAAACCATAACAACAATAACTTTGCCGAGACCCTAGTGGTCTCGGTCTCAACCCAAAATGTAACCAACTGCCAAACCAAACGGATTAATCAAAATAGAATGATAATTCACACCAAGACCGAAAATAAGCTTTGTCGACACGAGATAAACAACCCAAATATCACCGAGACCTTAAGGTCTCGGCTGTGAATTCGACAGCCATCAAATATCGAGACCCAACAAAACTGAGCACACCATAAATCTTACCACACGAGTCTTAGTCAAAAACATGTTTGTATCCGGTTTTAACCACAAATCCAATAACAAGTTTTACTAGTTTATCGTCCAAAATAAATCCGATTAAAAATATGTTTTAATCCACGAAGAACAAATAACAATAATAATCGATAATAATAATAAAAGAAATAATGATAATATTGACGGGTTTTCTCGGTTTTTACCGTGACGAGGAAGAGAGCGAGAGGAGGCGAATGTCGGCGGCTGAAATGGTGGCTGTGGGGACAGCCATGGCGGCTGTGATGACACTCGAACCCAAACGAACTAAGCTAACACCAGAAACATATATTCCGTCGACCTTGTGTTGCCGAAAAAACTCGCCGGAAGAACCGAGTTACCGAAAAATGGAATAGGTGAGGGTGGGTTTCTTAGCGCGTGAAGTATGTGGGAATGATGAGAATGGTGAGAGTATTAAAATGGTGTTGGCGGTGTAGTATGGTGAGCGGCGGTGTGCTGGTGGTGGCCGGTTTTTGTGGTCGGAAAACTTAGAGAGAGAGTGAGGGAAAGTTAGGATAAGGTGTGGTAGGTTGAGTTAATTTTATAGAAGAAAGTTTGTACACGTTGCTTGAATCAATCATTAGTGTTACTGTAGCTTGATGGACAGCGATGCATACTTATCGACATCCTAAAATATCTAGAAGTTTGTCCATAGTAATATTCACACATTAGTATTAATTTAAGTTGTAAGTAGGTAGGTAGGAGGTTGGGTTGTAGCTTAATTAGATGGGGTTTGTGTAGTGAAATATATTTTGTATAAATAAATGTAGTTAGTGAAATATAAATGTGAGGTTTAGTAGTTTTTAACTATAATGTGTAATTTGTGTAACATAAATTTAGTGTGAATGGAGTTTTGTGAAACACTGAGTTTTCAAGGTACGTGTCGCTATTTAATATATGTTGTCAAAACGTAATGTGGTAATAATAAAAGAGAAGTTTAAATTTCCCCGTAAAAATGGGTGTTGTTAAATGGTAACTCGAGGTTATTATTAATTAATGAGGATTATCATAACGGATTTTCGTGGGATCTTACATGTTTTAAGAAAAACTATTTTAAAATGATGTTTATAAGCACGATGCGATTCCACTTTTATATGAAATTTTACTAACTTTTATGAAAACTACTTTTAAAGACTACCTTTATGAGAACCATTATTAAAGATAATTTTTATGAAAACCATTATTAAAAGATTTCTTTAAATGAACATTTGATAGAAACCTTTGAATTGAACCTTACTATGAACCATTTGATTTCAAACCTTTGATTATGAAACCTTGATATTCTGATAACTTAGACATTTGCCAAACTTTGAATTTGCCTTTGACCCGTCAGTTTGATACCCGAGCCATTATGTTTTCCTAGTCATGGGGGTTCCATGGCCGTGTCATTGATGCACCAATGGCATGACTCCAGTGTGGTCGAGTGATGTGCCACACCGTCCCTTTTTGTATTTGCTAAGAGCTCGATTATTATATATGTTTGGCCACTAATATCTTTGCAGGGCGTATGGATGCATCCTAGATATGATCTGTATCTGTTATGTTATGTGATATATTTATGGTGATTGATGATGTGTGCAATACACGTCCTTCACATATTTGAGAGGTCGCACCTCTATGGTTACTATGATATTTGATTTGATTTGTTTGGGCTCGTGGTAGATTACTGACCTTTTCTTACTCTTGATACTCAGTTGTTTATACCTTATGTTTTTCCCAATGCACTATATCCTATTATCCTTTAATTCTTCTTGTTCCTTAATCAATTGACTCATTGTATTGTTCGGTTGACTTCTTATTCATTTGACAGATGACATTCGTTTCAGCAGGAACTTATGTTTCTTTTCCTATACTTAAATACGTTTTGTTTATTTGTCTTGTTTGTATATACTTTACATGTTCGTGCCTTATCTATTGGTTTCGTTTATATATATCTGTTCACTGGGCTTTTAAGCTCAGCCGCATTTCTTTTCCTGCGGCAGGTTTTAGTTGGAAGCTGGGTTAGGAGTGGAGACTACTTTGGACTTAGAAGACTATACCTTGATAGCTATTCGGGAATAGAGACGACTGGAAGTGTTTACATTTTAGACTTAGAAGTTTTTGTTGTTCTCAATTGTAGCCTTGTATTTCAGATTTTCCCTTTGTAACCTTTGAAATGCATTTGTATTATTTAAGTCATATGCTTGTGTTTGCTTTGATATGTCACCATAATGTAGCACTTCTACCCTTATCGGTTTGGGGTGTTACAATCATCCTCTCATTGAATCTCAAGCATAGCTTGGATCAATGAGAGTTTATTTGTCACCCAAAAGGGATAGTTTACCGGAATTATCCCCTTGAAGAAGCTGAAGATGTTATCATGTAGTCAATTGTATTTTGAGTAATCTTGTAACAATTGTTATCATTATTAATGAATCTGTTATTTATTTACTCAATTTTCATGGACCAATAAGTGGTATCAAAGCGGGTGGATTATTCTTATGATCCAGATCCGTTCATGACTGCTGATAACATTCTTCAATATCAAAAAATAAATGTGAATCTTCAAAAACTGCTACTATATTGTAGCAATTTTTGAGGGGGAGAGACACATTTATTGGTGACTGAAAAGACAAAACCCTCCCTGAAACCAAAAATAACACACACCCACCACACAAATCTTATCCCCCACCAAACAAAATCATCAAAAGATGATAAAACCCAGATCCACCACAAACAAAATCCCAAATCCAACACTCATTACTGATTAAAATAAAAAATCAGTCAAACAACTCCTATCCAAATCCTATCCATATCCAACACCACTCAAAAAACCTCACCACTACCAAATCCAAATCGATCTATCATAAAAAAAACACTCAATCAAAAAAAGAAAACCCAATCGATCTACAAAAGAGAATCACAGATTCTTCAAAAAAATGTAAATCGATACTCTCACACAACCCACATCCAAAAAATTAGAAATCCTATACACAAACTATCGATCTAAACCCAGATCCTCAACCCAGTGTTCCGATTAAACAATTGGGTTTAAGCAGCGTACGGGTCACCTGATGATGTGTTTAAAGGTGTATAATGATTGTGGTGATAGTTTCATTGGTTGTTTAGGGAGTGGGAGTTTTTCTTTGGTTCGTTATTTCGATCCAGACATCACCCCAACACAAAAAAGAAACAAAAACCAGGAGTTGATAAAGTCACTGATAATAGTGACAGAATTTGTTCAGTGTGTTAGTTCTCAGGCTGAGAAGTTGCAACATCATGGGGTGACATCAGTATTGTTCGGGTTGAACCTGAACCAAAAAGGAACACAGGTCCTTGAGTCTGAAAAACCAAAACGGGTCTCAGTATGTTGAAGAAATGGTTTCATGAAATCCTCATAGCCTGAAATATCTTTCAGTGTGCTATATAGTTTGAGATGATTGAGGATAAATCTCAGTACTTAAACAAAACTCAAACCTCAGGTCCCTGAACCCCGAACCCCCTGAACACTGGTCACTGAACCTCAGTCACTGAACCCCTGAACCCCCTTAGAGACTTAACCCCTGAACCTTCAGGTTCCTGAACCCCCTGAACCTTCAGGTTCCTGAACCCATGAACCCTCGCTCCCTGAACTTCCAGGAACCTGAACCCAAACTAGTAACCAAACCAGGAACCTGAATAACCAAAAAAAAACTACAACCTCAT